>VDFB02030523.1:0-24034 GCA_007258455.2 Sequoia sempervirens
ATTGAAAGAATCTGCATTGATCCAACATTCTCATTTGAGAGATGCGTTTGGAATAACTCCAACCCCTACTAAATACTTCCATCCCTAGCTCATGTTTTGGCTTATAAAAAATGCTTCAAAACAATTATTGTCGCATTTGCACTAGACTATATACTATCCTCTTTTCAAGGATTTCTAAGTTAAGTTTTATAGAAACATACCAAGTAATAATTTGTGCAAAATGGGTATGATACCAAAGATTCACAAAGATACTAGGCAACAATAAGTAGAGGACAAAACTTGTACAAGCTAGTGGCATGTTTTAATCATTCCATTCTATTAAATTATATATTCAACTATTCCAGAAATTTTTTCAACAATATTGTGTTGTATTTACTGATTGGTTTTAAATTATGCACCTATGTGGTCTGTTTCCCATTTTTTGTGCCTATATACTGTGTGTTTGATTGCCACATTAAATTTGAACTCCCATTTATTCAATGCTTTGCATCCTCTTTAGCTTTACACATCAAAGATAATTTTGTTCCTATTTACTATCTTCTCTACCTTCAACAATACAATTTTTGTTAAATTCAGTATGCAAATATGCACCCATAAATATTAATCTATTGACTTCTCGTTTCAACATTTTGTTGTGTCATACTTTTTGTATATGTCATTCAAAAGAATACCTCTTTTGTATATTCCACCTATCCATATTTTTCCAAGTGTTTTTAAATTCCATGATGTCAATTATTTATTAGAATACCTACAATTCTCTTTCAACCAATTTTGACGTGCAGTACTCTAAACATTATAGTTGCAACTATTACAAATTGATACATATGTAGATACAAACAACTTCAAGTGTCAAAGATGCACAAAGATTGCAACCAACAATAAGTAGAGCCTGAAAGTTCTATAAGTCAATAACATGTTTTGAACATTCCAGTATATTAAACTATATATGCACATACTCTAGAAACATTCCATTTGACTATTAAGTTTAAAATTCTGCAATGATGTTGTGTTTTCTATTTTCTTTGCCTATATACCCTGAGTTTTGACATTTTTCCTTCATTCTTTGCTTCCACGGATTCTTATGTCTTCTTGTTAACTTTTCTATTAGCTTTATTTGATTCAAATAACTTCAAATGCTGATCTACAAAATTCTCTTTTCATCATTTCATTGTTTCACTCTTCCTGTATATTGCATTCAAAAATATATAGTCGTCTACATTGCTTCTTTTTTTTCTTATATATGATAAAACTCCATGCTATTTGCAATGGGTTGCTCAGGCATGTTTACAACGATGATGGAGTTTGTTGACCATATGGTTTGGCACTCATGGAATTGGTTGCCTCATTCAATGGAAACAAAATGGTAGGTTCCCACTCTCGTGAGGGTTGATACATCCTGGCATTGTTGCGCAATGCCATGGAAGGGAGTACATGTAATATTCATTGTTCTAATATGAGGATGTCTATTTTTTTGCTTCCATTGTGAAATGACGCACCATGGTGTTGGTTTCATAGAAGAGTACTCAAAAAAGCTGCCATCCACTCCATTAGATACTAGATTGGAGAGCTTCCCAACTGTTTCGTTCTGCAATCTACAAAATTTCAACTTCTATTGTTGCTATAAGTCATTTTACAATGCCCTTTTTCCATTCCATAAACATCTAACCAAAGACATATAATAAAGTGTTCTTTGTAGTAATATCATGTTGGGCTCAATGTAAACATAGATGAACAAGGAGATATGAAGCCCATGTGTGACCAGACAATTGGTACTTGAAATATGACCATAGCTGTAAGCGTAAACAAGGTTTGTTTTATAGATTTATATTTTCTTGAGTTATACATTCAACTCTTTTCTTCTTCCATGGCTAGATAGCCTCCATATATTTGTTGCTATATATATACATTCATGCTTAGATTCTTACATACACTTGACTATAATAAATATAGTACATTCTACACATTACATTTGTCCATGTTCATATATATACTTTCATTTTTAGCTAATAAAAAAAAACCTAGATGCGCCAAGAAATTATAACCATGGTTGCTCTGATGGAAACCCCAATGGAAATTTCAAACAAATAGCCGATAGGTAAATGCCAACTGTTACATAGATTGCTTGTTTTGTATTAATATGTTTCATGATATTCTCTCTCTCTCATCTCTTTGAAGCTACCTCTAACAAGGTCTTTATTTTTGTAGTTTACTTGTATTCTTCATCATTGAAGATAAGATTGACTTGTACCTTTTGACTGGTTTTTATTTTTTTTGGCCCGTGTATGCTCCCTGGCCTCTGGCTATTGTTCGTTGTTATCTTTGTTCATCCTTGGTGCTATATGCATTTTGTACAACAAAAGCTTTGTATAAGAAAGTATTCATATCTATGGTTTACAGCTTCTATTGTCCATATGTTAAACTTCCATTTAAAATTTGTTTTAGATGATTTTCCATTTGAGAGATTCTAAAATAGCTGTTACAAAAACACTTGAGAATCATAGGTAAATGATAGATGGTCAAAAAACCCACATCGAATACAAGTTTAAGAGAGTTAGAAAAACATACACAGGCCAAAAGAATTGAAAAAAGGTGAATGGTTCCTATTGATATCCCATTTACATGTGATTCTAAAGTGTTATTCTAATACATGTTGCAGCTATTACATAGATTGCTTGTCTTGTACCAATATGTTTCATGATACTCTTTTTCCCTCATCTGTTTCAAGCTCCTTATAACAAACTATTGATTGTTGTGGTTATTTTGTTTGGATGGAACATGTTATATGTGTTATATCAATATGTTCCATGATATTTATTTCCCCTCATCTATTTGAAGTTCCCCATGACAAACTGTTCTTCATGGTACTCTTTTTTCTAGATCCCCATAACAAACTGTTCATTCTCATCGTTTGCCTCTTCTATTATGCATATTTTAAAATTCTATTTAATGTGGCTTTTCTCTATAATATTTAGCACTAGATAAGTGTCATTCTAATACCTCTTATATAAGTGGAAAGACACTTAATAATCACAGGAAAAGCATAGATGGTTAGAAACCCACATTAAATAGACCTTAAGACCATGGATAATAGAACATGTGACCTACAATAATGAATAGTTTGTTATGGGCAAGTGGATATTGATACAACACAATAAATCTATGTAACAGTCAACTTCTCAATTCAAAATTCAAGCTACATTATTTGGCACTGAATATTATAGACAAAATAGAGGAATTTTAAAAGAACTATTAGAAAAACACTTAAGAATCATAGGTAAATGGCACATGATCTAAAACCCACATTAAACATATTAATACAAGATAAGCAGTCTATGTAAGAGTTGTGTTGTCAATTGAAAATTTGAGCTAGGTTCTTTGGCAGTCAACCCACATTAAATAGAAGTGGTAAAGGAAATGGGCTCCAATAACCTGTTCAAAATGGTTATAACACCATAGACTTAATTGAAAATTCAAGGTACATTACTTGCAACTAAATATTATAGGCGAATAGAGAAATTGTTAAAGAGCTATTAGAATAACACTTAACAACCACTAAACTATTTTTATCTCCACAATGTTTATGCTTTCATACTAACTCGAGCTACATATATATATGTAATTAATCAAATGTTAATCTGCAATTGCTCCTATGTTAATGGGTATAACGCCAAAGGTGCATAGAGATAACTACAAACAATAAACGAAGGGCACAAAAATTACTAACCCTGACCATATTTTTTTATGACAGAAAGAAGATTTAATTGTAATTTCTCCATCCATACAGAGGCATAATCTCTTTGAAGTCTCCAAAATGGGTATAACATTAAAGATACAAACATATAACAAGGAATAATAAGAAGAAAGAAAAAGACATGAACAATCAATTAGTCAATCTAACACCTCTTATACAATTTCTCTACTTTTCTTCAATATTTATTACCAAAGAACGTAGCTCAAATCTTGTATCAATATGTTTCATGATATTCTTTTTTTCTCATCTATTTGAACTGGACAACCATCCACAAAGCTTCATTCCACACACTATAAAGACTCTATAATGACTAAAAAGGTGCATAAAGATGCATAGAGAACTAAAACAATAAACCAAGGGCGAAAAAATTACAATAGTCTCTTGTTTTAGTTGCAATTTCTCCATCCATACAGAGTGCTAATCTCTTTAAAGTTTGCAAAATGGGTATAACACCAAAGATATAAACATATAACAAGAAGACATGAACAATAAATTAATCATCTATGAAAAATACCCATTTTAAATGCCTTTATTTTCATTCCATGGCTAAGATGTATATGCAAAAATATGTTTGCGAAACATGGGCACATATAACAACCAATAGCCAGAAAGGCAAAAAATGTAGTCATGTATGAAATGAGAACCAAGCCAAAGGTTGACATTTTTTACTATAGTATTCTTTGGAACCAAGACCACAATGGCTCTTTCAATAATGCAACTTAATCAATATATTTTCTTGCACATTTTGGAACACATCTGTGTTAAAACCTTCCAATGAGAATTCAACCAAAAATAATATACTTTCCCACACTGCAACATCGAACATTGCATTTACTTCCTTCTATGCCATCATACAACAATGCCAGGATGCATTAACCCTCCAACGGCATTTGGCACCGTTCACTTAATATGCGGTAAAATAGAGCACTTGGGTTCCGAAGCCATGGAAATTTTTGAGACCAAAATATGCATGAATGGCCAGAGAAACTGACGACAAATTATAGCTGATTCGAGCTGAGAAGGGTGGGAACCAAAATTGTCTCAAAACAAAGAATTTAAATGAACCTGAAAGATCAGTTCGGCAATTACATAACAGACTTTCAATGAAAGAAAATTACATGACTCTATTCGCCTGAGATAAATCGATCGCCAAAGGTGCGGATATGTTTTCAATGATTCGCTCCACGGTACTCGGTACGCCTGGCGCATTTAACGCCGATAATGCCATACGAAAATATGCCATAACCGCCGCATCGCATATCGCCTTATCGCCATTTGTCGGCGCATCACTGCGTGGCGGACCAGCGTTTCCCGGCGCAAATATTGGCACGATGAACGTCGAAAGATGGGTCGGAGGTTAAATATAACCAGTTGACGTTCCAGTAACTCGGCACAATCGATCGATATGCGGTAAAATACCATCAGAAGCACAAACCGTGCCAGGCCTGAGAACGCCATTTATCGATGAACAGGATGCGTGAACCGATTCACGTGATATTATTGGATTCATTTCCGGGACCGTTTCGCGATACGTTTTACACCATGCCGTTTTTCTTGACTCGCCTGGCCTCTTTTTATATTGACCGCTGGCTGCGGAATGCCGGGCTAAGCAGCCGAGAAAATCATGGGCAGGAATTAAAATTGCTCCGCGCTCACTTGTGCTGACCGCCATGCTGTAACGCGGCTCTTGAGCTGCTCCGCCGCCGTAATTGCAGTTTTTTCCCAGCTGATATTATTAGCCGATATGAAATGGAACTCCACAAAATTTCCCGTGGACGTTTCATACTTTTCTTGTTGGGGGGTTTGGCTAGAGTCCCCGAGGCTCCATGATGCCAATATGGTAGGGTGGATGACGAGCGTGGGTTTTTTGTTTTAGCTTTTAACACCATATATTTATTCTTACATAGATACATGTGTACACAAATTCTTACATACACTTGGCTTCGAAAAACATAGTTTATAATAACATGTTTCTTATGTTATAGCAAGTTGTAGGGAAGCACTTGAGACTTTCATCATGTCACCTCAAAGCAATGCATATATTTTATTCATTTATTATAACAATGCAAAAAAATGTGTATTGTGTCATCGCACTCTTCTTTTCATGAGGTCTATTTATTTGTTTCTAATCAAAGATAGTGTCATCGAGTCTTCAATTGCACTATGAAGTAATTCATTAAAAAATGATATTTTTATTCCCAATTTCCTTGTAATTGAATACTTTTGAATCCTTTATACTTGTCTCCATTTTATTTTACTACTACTAACCTAAAAACACATGCATACTAAAAATTTAATTTGCAAAATTATGAACTAAATAGTAATTATAAAAAGTATTCAATATTAAACATCTTTCTTTCTTCAAAAATATGTGATACCCAAAGTTATCGACTACCTTTTTTAAATAATACTTTTTAATGCAATATTAGTAATTAAAGGCATGGATGAATATAAAACTAAAATAGAGATAAAATTATCTCATACCTTAAATTTTGGAGCAAAATTATTGTTGTTAGAGGGTGATCCCACAATAGTGGTTTACAATTTTTGGCCAAACTGGACACTGAAATTATTTTTTTAAACTAAATCTTCACATTCGGGCACCTATAGCGGCTAAACCGTGAAGAATTTGAAGATGATGAAAACTAGAGTCTCATCACATTTTGTCTATAGATTCTAAAATTTTTTTCAATTTTGGAATCAGATTGCACCCTCTTTTCCATCTCGAAATTGGTTTCAAAAACGCTTTGTTTTTAAAGTGATACCTGCCGTATAGCGCTGTATAAAATTTTTCCATGAAGGGATAAAGATTCTAATTCTTTTTGAATTTAGATTTGTAACTGCTTTCGATATCTAGTTCTTCCGCCAGTTAGACATTTTTTATTGAATATTTTTCTTTAATCAGGTTTTGATCAAACCAATTACAATAATAATTGGGCATAACTGTCATACTCAATACATAACTTTTTTTTTGTATATATCAAAATTCAATTTTATTTTTTTTGTTAGATCAAGGAATTAAATATCTAGTGCACTCATATTTTTTAATTTTTTTGGATAATCTGCTATTTTTCCACATGTGCAGAACAGAGACCTTCATTTTCGATGAAAAACCTATGTTTAATAAAACTAAAAAAACAAATACATAATAAAACCAAAACATATTAAAATTATATTTTTTGGATAGCTCGTTCTAAGAATTACTTGATTCAAGTTGGGTTTGTGAAGATTCTTCCATTTTCATCCTCAACCCGAGCTTCGAAGTGCCAAAATTCAGTTTTTACATTATGCCGGGGAGGCCGAGGCTCTGAGGGGGTTCGATCCGAACCAGGGTTCATTCGAACCCCCCTTCTATGAGGGGTTTTGATGGCTTTTTTTGCAGGAAAGTATTAGGAGGGTTCGCCCGAACCTAGGTTCTAGCGAACCCCTAATTGGTTCGGTCGAACCAAGAGGTTCGTACGAACGGGCCCTGAAATCAATTTTTTTTCCATGCATTCATTTTATATGAGTTTTCCTTCCTCACTTCAATTGTAAACCACTATTGTGGCTTCACCCTAGAAAAAATAATTATTTAAAAATTTATATTTAATTTAATTTTTCGGTTATCATTTTTAAAGAATAAATTTATTAAAAAATTGTATTTGTTGAGAATTAATTTACTATATTCCTAGCATTATTAATTAAAATCAATTTTTAATAACTTTTGTAACTAAAATTATTAAATATTACATATTAATAAAAAAAAGTTATTGATGATTACTTGCTTAAAATTAAAATTAATGGATACATTGCAACTAATTAGATTCATTCAACATGGCCTACAGTTTTATTTTACATTTTCATTAATCAATTTTCAACTAGTAATTTTCTATGTGGAGATGCATAGATCAATTTCTCATCTTTGTGAAAAAGGTTTGTAATGTCACACCCATAGCCAATGAGATATGAACTATCCTCACATTAGTTCCAATTGAATAATTAACGCGCTTTCTGTTTCTTGACTCAATCAAACAATTATAAATATTATTGATTTTTATATTTCACATTCCAATTTCTTGCCCACTGAATAGCCATTTGCGGTAGACCCCTATTGGTTGACTGTTGCATGCCTATGCATGCGACTGCTAGTATAATTTTCATTTTTCAATTAATAAGCATATATTTTCTAAATCATATAATTATCCATAGAATGTAACATAAAGAATAATAAAATATTTTTAAAATTAGTCTCATGTCTTTATATATTTAGATTTTGTTAATTTTTTTGATTAAATAATATTATGTAAATTTTGAATAAAGTATAAAAAAGAAACAAAGAATCTTCTTCTGGATGATAGAGAATGTTGTAGAAAAATATGATATTAAAATCATGCAATCACTACACAATGAAAATATATCACATAAACTAAAAATATTTCCTTTCTTCATTTTGACATTTTTAAATTTCACATATACTTTTTCTCTTATTAAAAAAAAAATTAGAAACATAAAATGTTCTTTAACTCTAAGTTTAACTAATTAAATAACACATTTTATTTTCCATTGTTCTTCCATTATTCTTCCACCATTCTCATTTGATTATATATGTGTGTACATCCTGAGTTCACCTTTAAAATTGTACCTTATCATGTGCATACAAATTGATTTTTTTATATAACCAAAATGTTACTTGATATCCCACTTCTATATTAAGGGAAATGGATATGATTTAATGAATTTAATATATGTAAGTATTAAGGGTTAAGATTCATGGGAATTTTTTTTGGGTTGTGTATAATTTGTGTTTCAAATTATTAAAAATTAAATTTACATAATGGGAAAAAATTTCATCCACTATTTTGATCTTGCTCCAGGGTCATGAAATTATATTTTTCTACACCACAAAATCTTGTATTGTGTTAGAGCATCATAATCCTAAGAGTGTCTCCCTAATCCCTAATCTAATATGATTAATGAAGGAAATAATGGTCACACTAAAAGTCATGCAAATTCTATATAGTCCTACTCAATTTTTTCAAATTTAATTATTTAACAAATTTTGTAACATCATGATCATACCCCAAAAAATTGTCATGTATCTCTAGAACCTTTCCAATATAGTTCAAACTAATGTGGATTAAAATAATTGTAATAATTCTTATTAAATATACTTATTATTAGAGTTGGTGTAGCCAAGAGTTGAGATGTACTAGTTATTTCATATCAAATCTTTATGTAGGATGACATATTTTTAATAGCTCATCTAAGTTTTATGTGGTAAAATATTAATGTATGTGAAGATAGTCAAAACTAGTTATGAGTTAAATATAAGGTTGGACAATGCCCTAAGTTCACAAAGTATAAATAATAAAGATATATAAAATTTGTAACTTCAAAAATAGGTCTATAGAATACCTACTAAAAAGGGCTAGGTATTTTAATTATACACACACAAAAATATGGACACTATGATTTTAAGAAATATAAATTAAATTAATGGTGTTTATTACTACTCTACAAATGTATCTGATATGCATAGCGAATGGCTGGAGAAAAAAAATCATTTGATTTTTAAAAAAACTTAATTTTTTTTTTAAAAAAAAAATTGAAACTTTTTTTGAATCATCATACTATGACTGTATAGGGTTGTACAACTATACAAGGGTTGTACAATTCATGTACCAACTTTTTTTTACCTCAGAGGCTTCCAACGGGGAATATAGACAGATTTGTAGTCAAAATTCATTGAATCAACCTCCTAATCACAGTGGTGAGGTCCTATTCATGCCAAAATGCACCAAAAATTAGTCAACTCCAAAATTTGAAAAAAATCAATGGAGATTCCAGATTTGAAGCTTGTAACCCTAGTTGAAGAAAACCCTCAAAAATAAATAAGGGGTTCACTAAATCCACACTCTAATAGCATGTTAGAATTCAAAAGAACATGAGACATAGGATCAAACAACAAACAAAAACACCTTCCATGTAAGCGAGCTGCAAACAATAATCTACTATATCATGAACTAGAAAAACTTACAGAATGAACCGCAAGAGTCTTCAAGGATATCTTCAAGAGATAATACAATGAGGGTGAGTGTTTTATAGGAGCAACACTAAATGATAAAGGTATTAGATCATGATAGATGTCACCATCTTATATAATGAGACATAACGATTTAATAATAGATCACTTTAGTTAACAAAAAAAAGCACTCCTAATTTTAGCTTAAGTGCATGAAATGAATTAGACTAATAATCAATTAAAGATTAATTAATTATTAGCTAATGCATTATTACTCTAACAAAAATAGATATGGATGTAGATTTATTTTTATATTTTTTAAAGAACTATCAATGATGAGGGAAAGAGTATGAATTACCATGATCTTGCTCTTACAAGAAAAATATGTTACTCTATAATAGGTTAATGCTATTTTATTTTATCAAGTATCGTGTACTAGGTGTATCACATGCTAGATATGTGATATATTGATATGTTACTCATGGTTATTATGGAGAGATGGGTTGTGGATGCATTTAATTTTGTGCTATCAATGAGAGAGACCACTATCACCCTAAACGATGTATATATGATCCTCCAATTGTTAACTTGAAGGTAGCACGTAGTAATATTAGATATGTGACTTCTTTTCCTAGTCATGATCCTATCTATAGATTGAGCATTCTTAGTTCTTCCCAAGCACAATCCTATTTTTGTAATACATATGAGAGAATATAGTGTTTATCATTGATAAAATGATACATGTAACATCATAAGCTATTAGTTTCTCTTCTTACAAATGCACAATGTGAATTCAAACTTTGATTTCCTTCATTTTGGAATGGAAGTAGTGCATAGATATGATGCAATTATTGGGATCAACTAGAGAGAGAGGGAGGGAGAGAAAGGGAGAAAGTTTGGTGCTTCATAGTAATTTTACATGTGTTTTTTAGAGTTGGACTTTGATGGTGACAAGTACACATATTGTCTTCAATTTTGAGGACATGGGTTGACATGAGTAGAGATTCGAAGTCTTATGTGGGTGATAGTTGAGTGCAGGTACAACATTGGATATGATTATGGTGTCATGGATATGTAGATACATTTGAGCATTGTCACAAAATGATCATGTATGTGGTTGTTTTGTGGTGATTTGGTTTGGTGTTAGGAGGTTTCTCTTTATTAGAATTGGCTATGGATTCCAAGACCTAAAGGCCAAATGGAAATAAAAAAAGAGAGAGAATAGAATATGACAAGAATATACTATATATTCAATGTCAATGATATGATTGTTGTATACAATGAGAGAGACCCCTTGGTTATATAGCCAAGGTGAGAACATAGAAGGGCATAAGATTATGACAAGTGTCATAATCTTATGACATGAGACAACTATGAAAAGCTATCACTCCACCTAATGTGGAAAAGTGATAATGTGATGATCACCACAAATGGTGGATCACCCACAAAAGGTGGAGATGTACTCACATGATGTGTCCACGAAAGGTGGATGTGATAAAGTAATAACATGATAAGTCCACCAAAAGTGGAAATTCTCCAACTACCTCCTATGTGGTCCCTAAGTAACTTTAATTAAGGTGTAATTATGACCTATGACAAGGTAAAACACTTTTAATTACACCAACACTCTTATCTCCTTGATGCTTGATTAGTTCCTTGACTATGATTATTCATTTGTGGACATGTTTGGAAAATAAAATATGTGGTTGATTTGGTGTTTGAGTATTGTTATCTACAAGATTATCTTCCTCAATATCTCATTTTTCTTGTTACTAATGTGATGATTATTTTGCATGCTTCATTGTTTGGATCTATGACTTATGCAAGTTGTGTATTAGCTACCCATTTTCTTATAGTGGCATGACTCGATTGTGGACTATTTATATCAATGAGAGTGTTTCAATGTTGATGCTGACTTTGATAGTTGGCCTTGTTTGTGGTCATTTATGCATTGGTATGTTTCATTGGGATGATAGGATGAATGGTTAGAGTACCTGATTAGTCGGTTGATGGGACTTTTAACATATGGTTTTGTCACAATTTCATGATATCTTGGTTATATTTCATTGGTTAAACATTTTCATGGGATCTTTTGATAGTGATGATTTGGCGGTGTAGGATTGGTTCTTGATTTTTTGATGGCAGTTGTATCTTCTTGGCTTGGAGATCTTGTTTCTACTTGGTATGTTTGGCATTTCAATTGAATGTTTGGACTTGGATGATCTTCATGGAGGATATGGTTGTCACAATGCCATGTGTAGCTTCGTATCATGGTTTAGTGGGATTTGTTGGTAGTGACATGATTCATCATTGGTGATTATCTTCATGTGATTGGAGATGTTGATTTTTGGTTTAGAGTGTGATTGGTATTGTTTCACGGTTTACTCTTGATACTAGTTTAGAGTTTTGGCATGGTACTTGTTATCTTGAGACCAAGATGTTTATGCATTGTTGCATGTGATATCCTATGATGAGATGGTTAGATCATGATGTCATGATAGGTTCTTGATTATGTGTTTGGGGATTTGACATTGATCTTATTAGTTCTCTTGGTATTGAGTACATTGATCATTTTCTTGGGATCTTCATGTTAGTGTGGTGTTGCATTTGGATCTTAGGATGGATTGATCAGTTGGAGGTGCTCATCGATACTTGTAGACCTTGGGTGAGGCTAGAGTTCTCTTGGGATTAGAGAAATTTTATTGAGATGGTTACTCTAAATGGAGGTTTTAACATGGAGACTCGAGAGAATTCACCTGGATAAGGACACAAGTTCATGATGGACCTATAGAGGAAATTATTCTTGGAGTAAGTCATGATGGTTTGGTTGTCCTTGAGGAGCATTCTCATTCCCCACTCTTGGTCTACTCGACATTTTATCATCCAATAGTTATGCTAATCCTATTTTTGATGTGTTTATATTTTGTGCTTTGATTTCTCATGGGAATGAGTTGAGTCATGGTGATTGATTTTACGAGACTCATTTGAGGATTATGTAGCATAAGTTTATATTGATTTATCTTTCATAGATGTGGATCTTGAGCTATGGATAGTTATTTTTGGAGGATTCATTTTCAGGGTGTTTGACATGGTTATCTCCTTATGAATATAATTTTATGTTATCATTCATTGACGAGGAGTTTAGGAGATGGTAATTGGGTTGATTTCCTATTATGAGAATGAATACTTTGAATTTTATATCTTCTTGGTTAGAGAGGCTTACATCCATGTTAGAATTATGCACATGATTCATACATTGTGTTTGATCTAAGAGATTGAACGTTGTTTTGGGTGTTGTTGAGGCTTCTCATTTGGGGTTGTTAGGAGATCATACTTGACATAGTGTTTCACTTTGAGGTGTTGGTAGAAGGACATGTTATGGTTTATAGGTTTTCACTCTTCATTATTTGGTTCCTTCCTAGATGTTCATGTTCATATGAATCATAGGACATGTTGTGAGAGAGTATGTAGTTGTCGGTGTTGCATGTGTAGGTCATTGTGATTTTTCTTGGTACTTCATTTTTGATTATTTATCACACCTTGAGATAGTGTTTATTGGTAAAATTGATATGGTTTGACATTACTCATATAGTGGGAGTTCCTGGATATGTATGTTGTTCATTGACATGTTTGATATAGGTAGCTTGTGATTGTAGCTTATGGGTTGCATATGTTGTTGGCATGAGTAAACTAATGTTGTTGATACCTTGGAGGTATGGATGGTTGGATGTAGTAGCATGTGTTATGGATTCTATTTTTCATCATGTGGGTTTTTCACCAATGACAACAACTTGGTTGGAGCCTTTATTATCACTTGGATTTAATGCTTGTGTTTTTTGGATTGGTGCATCTTCACCTTGGTATGTTCCTTTTCTTCCATAAGTGGCACATTGGAGGATGAGAGTAGTTCTTTTTTGAGATGGTGGTCACTTTGGTTTTATTTCTAGTATCTAGATGGAGAACAAGAGAATGTTGGAGATTCACTTGGTTTCATGTATGGCTTTGATGATGTATTTCATTGATCAATCCCTTATACAATATACAACAATTGGGAGAATGTTAGGATATGGTGTTGTAAACCATTGCATAAAATGTTATATTATAATATTGTAATTAAATAATTATTTAGTTGTGATGTGCCTAGGAGGTGTGGTTAATCACACTAGGTAATTATTTGGGCACCACTTTATGTTGTATTTTAACACTAGTTTATTATTTAATGTGTATGAGACATGAGATAATAATTTAATATTAAAGAAATATTTAATAAAGTGAAAACTTAGTACCCAATATTAAATGAGGGGTTAGTGGTTTTGTATTCACATGGTTTTATAGTACATGGTTTTATCTTACCTCTTGGTTGTATTTGTGTTAGCTTGAGTCTATAAAAACAAGCACATGATTAGTGGTTAAGGTTGGCTAGGTGACTGGACTGTCATTATTGAGTCTTTTTTAGGAGTGCATATGTGAAGCACGAAATGGGATGTGTGGACTCATGCTTGGAAACATGGAGCATGCATTGGAGAGAATTGATGCTTCAGAGGTATTCATTGTAACTCTTGTAATGTTTTATTGCTAAATAATAGATAGAGTAAGGATGCTTTTGGAGGCTAGGTGTTTTTCCCTCTTGAGGGTTTTCTTAGGGTATATCTTGTGCTATATTGTGTCTTGTCTATTTGATCTATGCATTATGGTTACTTGCATGCATGCTTTTCTCTCATGGGGTTATGTAGGAAATGAATTTAGATTGTGGGTATTATGCATTGTTTTCTAACAGATACACACCCACATTTTGGCTACTTCATTTTGAAACTTGAAAATTAATACAAACTTCAAAAGAATTCCTTACATCCTAATGTATTTAGGAGGCCATTATTTGGTTCTGAATTAGTTTAGTAAAAAGAGATCAATTTTTATTTATACAAGGGACATCTTTACCTAGCCATTTAGATTCATAGATTTTTTTCAAGTTTAAATTTTTAAAATTTTGGGACATAGAAATTTATTATTTCCTAATAAATCACCTAAGTTATTAAGTATGTTATAGCACTTAATTCTTTTGTAAGTACTCAACACTTCCAACTTAGCATTCAATGCACTTTATAGGCTACTTCTCCAATGGATTTCAGCCCAAGAAACACTCTAGACTTTTCCCTAGTGGATCTATTAACTTGAAAAATTCTTAACCATTTTCACCACCACAATTGCTCCATAGAGGTTTTCTTTTAACCTCTATAAGGTGTTTTTCAAACTAGCATGGCTTTTTCCTAAGAGGTCAAAATTGATATTTTTTAGAAATTTATTGAAAAAATAAATGGAATTTATTAGTGAGATATATATTTCCTTTCAAAAATTTGAAAAAATACCATGTTAAAAAATAGTTATTTTTGACTTCTTAATTGTAAAATTTAAAATTAAGGGGGTATTATATTGAATGTGTCATTTACTAGGCTAGTGTACTTTTATGTCCTATCCATACCTATTTAGTTAGGTTTAGACATGAATATTTATGTAATTTTCTTGAATCATGTACATATGATAATTGTTAGGACACTCACCACATGCACATGTGGGATTTTCACCTACCCAACTATCTTCATATCTTACCCTTTCCAATAGATACAAGGGTATCTATGTACATTTTTGTTGTATTAGGATTGAAAATAAATAATTTATTTTTTCTCATCTATTTTGTGGAATATTATTTGGTATTAAAAAAGTTTCTTACTCCTAGGAAGTTGTTTTTCAACTTCAACATTGTATCAATGTAAAAATTATCAAGATTTAATTGAACTTATAAAAAGATAGACATAAATTTTAAGGTTTCTTGAAAATAAGTATGCTAATACCTTGCATCTTGGATCACCTAAAAACTTATAACAATTGAGAGATAGATAACATTCTATGCGTTTCTCCTTTTATCTTATTTATATATTTTATAGTGTAGTCATCGACAAAAGATCCATTTAAGGATTATCCAACCATGAAATAAAATAAAATAACTCATAATTACATATTGGAAATTCAATGAAATAATAAAATATTGAATATATTTTTTAATTTACAATCTACCTCAATGGGATTCCAACATGCTAGGGCCCAGTTGCTTGGTTACAAATATATAAAATCATGAAGTACAAATTATATTACAATGTAATCCCATGTATAAATTCATTCTACTTTATTTATTTCATTCTAATAATCTCAATGAATGTATAAATATCTAATCTCAATCTTAGAGGTGATATAACTCAACCACAAGGTAGTGTGAAGATCAGTCACTCATAAAACATGTAGTTGGCTAGATGCATGGTTGAATCTCCCAAATCAAATGTGGTGTTGACGTATCTTTTTTGGATGCACACCATAAGCACTATTAGGTCCTATGTATCTTTCTATGCTTTCCTTTGCTAGCATAAATTATAAAAAATATTCCAAAAGGCATAAACACTAAACTAGAAATTATTAAGCATGGTAAATTTTAGAGACCAATTGATAAAAATCCGTGACAAAGAATGAATTATTGTATGTACTTTGAAGAATGTTTTAAAATACTTTAAAATTGACAATACCTTACAAAAAGGGTTGTAATTGTCCGAATAAATCATTTTGAAGTAGCTATCAACCGCCTGTTTATAAAAATCTAGAAAGAGTATACATGAACCAGCACTGCCATTGCTATTTACAGAAATGACTTTGTAGCGATCATTTCATTAAAGAATTTAGTTAAATGTTGTTTGACATGTCGGCATGTCACGAGCACTTTCCTTTGATATGATGTATTCTAACAATCCAAAAAAAACATAATAATTACATCATCTTTTTAACAGATTGATTAATACTTTGGTCGTAGATTTAAATTTTTGTTTACGTGTCGCTTGGGCCCATTGCCCAGCTGCCCCATTTGGCAGGATTACCCATATTTTGAGCAAAGTCAAGATCGACAAATAAAGATATTTTTTCCCGCACACTCAGTAACTTTCATCGTGCAGAAAATTGAGCATAGATGAAACTTCCCAGTTCCTATAAGAAGCTTATCTCTTCCTACATTCTCCACACTGCAAATCAAGAATGAAGATCACTAGTCTTTTTGCTTTGGTCATCATTCTATGTTTTACAGCTTCCAATGGCCAACTCAGTGAAACATTCTATGCCGTGTCATGTCCCGTTGTATTGACTACAGTTAAGACTGCTGTTGCTGCAGCTGTGGCAAAGGAGATAAGAATGGCTGCATCGTTGCTCCGCCTTCACTTTAGTGATTGTTTTGTAAACGTAAGAATTATTGTTAGAATTTCAGTTCTATTTTGGTTTTTTTAATAAATCTGTAAGTAACTTGAATTTTCTTCTTTAAAGGGATGTGATGGATCTATACTGTTGGATGATACCTCGAAATTCACTGGAGAAAAGACTGCTCGACTAAATGCCAATTCTCTGAGAGGGTTCGATGTGATAGACACCATCAAGACTGAGGTGGAGGCTGTTTGTAAAGGGGTTGTGTCTTGTGCTGATATTGTAGCCATTGCTGCTCGTGATTCAGTTGTACTTGTAAACACTCTTCCCTTCCTCGCCTTCTCTACTATTATCTTTTTCTTTACTAGAAAAACTACGAGTCATTTTTCTGGATTTCACTGTGTATAGTTTATTTGCATCAACGTTATGGATCACACTCCATGATCCATCATCAGAATTTCACATTTTTCTCCTACAACACTTTTTTCATCCTGATAATAGATCATAGAGTGTGTTCCGAAATATTGATGCAAATAAACTACACAGTGAAATCCAGAAAAAACACTCATTGAATATGTAGAAATCTAATGTCTCTAATAGACAAACTATTTCTGCTTTTTACACATAGTGTAGAAATCTTATTTGTGGGCTGTCTTTGTGCTTGTGATTGGTAGACGGGAGGGCCAACATGGACAGTACAGTTAGGAAGAAGAGACTCAACTACTGCAAGCTTAAGTCGTGCCAACTCCAATCTGCCTTCTTTCTCTTCAGATTTAGCTAAACTTATCTCTGCATTTAAAGCTCAAGGCCTTTCTGCTAAGGATATGATTGCTCTTTCAGGTATTCGCAAGTTCTGAATTCAGATCTCAGTTGAAAATGTTCATGACAGAGCTAATAAGCAAGCACTTTCATGTATTTCAGGTGCTCATACGCTTGGTCGAGCAAGATGCACCACCTTCAGATCTCGCGTCTTCAATGACACTAACATCGATTCCCCATTTGCCACCCTTCTTCGGTTAAACTGTCCAAGCAATGGTGGCGATGACAATCTGGCACCTCTAGACCAAGTCACTCCCGTTGTCTTTGACAATAATTATTACCTAAATCTGATAAACAATAAAGGACTCCTTCATTCTGATCAAGCACTTTATAGTGGTGGTTCTTCGGATGCTTCGGTTACTACTTACGTTGGCAATCCAACTGCCTTCTTTAATGATTTTGCAACAGCCATGGTGAATATGGGGAACATCAGCCCTCTCACTGGTACCAGAGGACAAGTTAGAACAAACTGTAGGAAGACTAACTGAAATGTATTCAGTAAAACCGCGACACAAGATATTGTGTGGATGGTTTGAAAGGTTGCTAATCCTTCCTCTTTTATAATTTCTATTTCGTCTTATTAATAATGTTTTGGCAAAATAGACGCCAAAACAATCTATGTTTTTAAGGAAATAAATCAGCGTAAGAATTTGGAAAGCCCACAGTCTTCTGTTTCATACGTTAATTCGCTCTTGGAGATTGTCAGAATATTTAAATTGTGGAGGTCTAAATGTTCTAATAATTTTGATCTCATGAATACCTTTCAATTTTTATTTTACAGCTTTTATAATGTCACGTAATAATTTTTTTATACAAGATATTTATTCATTTAAAAAAAAACATTTTATTAAAAATCGATTATTTACAAATTTTGTGACATAAAATTATTATTAAATATTTAACAATTTAATATTTTAATAGATAAGTATTTATAAAAAATCTTTTGTCTTGAATTTAAATTTTAAGATTTAAATTAAAAATAATAATAAAATGTTTAAATGAGATGTTCAAATTATAATCTTGTGTATCTCTTGTATTTCTTTGTATATAACATTGTTAGTATGTCATTTTGATCTCTTAGATTTTCTATAATTAATTCTTAGGCATTATAGATCTTGGGTAGCCAATTTTTACATCAAATACAATTTAAAGATTTGTTGTACATTCATATTACCTTGAGGACTATTTCAAAAATTAATCAATTGATCACCTAGTGTTCTAGGGACAACTAAATAGGAAAAAATTCTATTTATATGTTCAATAATCTTTAGTAATTTACTCATTGATATTTACACTTTTATTTGATTTAATCCATATTCCATGTCATTTTGATCTCTTAGATTTTCTATAATTAATTCTTAGGCATTATAGATCTTGCGTAGCCAATTTTTACATCAAATACAATTTAAAGATTTGTTGTACATTCATATTACCTTGAGGACTATTTCAAAAATTAATCAATTGATCACCTAGTGTTCTAGGGACAACTAAATAGGAAAAAATTCTATTTATATGTTCAATAATCTTTAGTAATTTACTCATTGATATTTACACTTTTATTTGATTTAATCCATATTCCATGTCTATGGGTTTGTAGTTAAGAAAATGGTTTAACCTAGAAATTATAATAGTATGTGCATTTGTTACATTTTGTTTCACTTGATTTCCTTTTGACTTCACAAGAGTTTCATCTCTTTTATGTTTTTCTTCTCTCCATTGAACCTATTTATTGAATTTATTTGAGCTTGAGACTTTATTCTTGTCTTCAAAAATATTACCATTAGTTACAAGCATCTATTCCTTTTTAATTTTGGGCACAAACTTTTTCTATAATATGGAATTTTTAGTTGTCTAGCCCTTCTCTTTTCATGGGTTCCTACTATTGGAGATTTTGTCTCAAATTCTATGCTAATATTTTTCTTTCATTTCTCAAAATTAGGGCTACAACTTTAACCTTAACATCAATACTAAAACTTTTCTTGATGACAATAATTGAAGGCTTGAATCTCTTGTATACTTACCACACGAGATCCTTTAGGTGGGGAAAATAATGATTTGAAACTTCATTTTAATTTGATTCATTGACGTAATCACATGGCTCTTTAGCAACAAAATAAGTATCATATTCACAAATATAAATATCCTCATGTCATTTAGGTTCATATTATTCATCCTTTTACAATATTACAATGTTAATTACATATTTAGTAGGTTCATGTAGCATATAACAAGAATACAACTAAGATATTTATTCTTGCATATTTAATTCATCCCTCCGTAATGGATTAGTCTAGTTTTATTATCATGTGATATATAATTATGATGCCTCGGTGTTGGATTTTTGTAATTTGGATTAGGATTCTTTAAATAATAATTTTTATAGGGCATATTAGATAGGCATGGTTTCTCATTACTATGTTATCCAACAATATGAGGTGGTAATATCCTTTTCATTCATTGTCACTTTGTATGACTTCAATACACCCATAATATTGTCTAACTTACTGTTAGTGGATAATTTATTGTTTGAATTATGCTTATTAGGTGCATTATATTTCATATATTCCCTCTTAACATGTTTTATTGATGTACTCGTATTCCCTTCAATGTTATTGGTATGTTTCCATATCAAGAGTAGGCATTGTGGATGTTATCCCTTTCATATTCAATATTAAAATTATTATTGTACTTAAACTATTTAAGATAGAGTCACCACTCTTCACACTATAAGGTATTTTGATTTGAGTCCTCATTGTTGGGATTTTTTAGTAGGATAGAGAAATTAAATTTACCTATTACAAATTACAAATCAAAGAATAATAAAAATAGATTCGTAGGGAATTTTTCAACGTGGTTCACCCAAAGTGGGTTACACAAATAAACACATCTAGAAAAAACTGCTCCCAGATGATAATGGAGTTGAGAAAGAGGATAAATCATGCACTCAACATCATCATCCATGTGCATTGCATTTGAACCCAGGATTTTTGGATCTTGTGTCGGATTGCATCTGTGACTTGCTCAATTGTTAGCACATCTTCATTTGGTGAAAGAAGAGGAGGCAACCCGTAAGTAACCAAGATGCTAAAGTCCTTCTTGATCTCGACGACACGCTTATTCAACACTGCTAGACACTCTTTACATTTTTCCACAACCTTGTGACAGTTGATGATCTCATTAGCTTTGATGGAAGTGACCCGTCGATCGGGAATCCTCGCTTTTACTAGGGCCTTGTCAGTGGTGATGCTCAACTTGGAAATAAAGTTGTGGGATTCTGCCACTCTGGGTGAGCACTTTTGCATAAAGTGATCAACCATCAAGCTAACCTAACCATTCAATTCCTGAACATCTCTTAAGAATTGTAGAGCAGGCTCAAGAACGGTAACACTAGCATCGATCCACTCCCAATGCATGGATATCGACTTCTTCATTATCACGAGGGCTCTAGATCCTTATGCAACAGATAGCTCTAGATCCTTATGCAACTGGTAGCTCTTGGTTAAATTGTGCCTCTCTTTCCCTTGTGCTTTCCTCCATTTGACTTTTCTCCTAAAGGGAATTTGTCAATTTTGAGCTCAACCTTCTGATATCTTGTTTTGACTCTTCTACTTCCACCTAGGCCTTTTGAAGATCATCAGAAGTTTGGGATCAAGCAGCATTCAACTCTCTCTCTTTTCAAAATTTCAATTTTAGCACGAAGCTGAACCTATTCACTCCGAGCCTCTGCAAGCAACTTAGATGTGTCTCCTTTTTGGCCTTGAATTTTCCTTACACATGTCACTTCTACTTCCCTCACTTAGATCTCATTCTATAGTTTGCTTACTATTTCTTTTACATTTCCCAACTTTTCCTCGCACTTCTTCAATTTCTTGTCCAGCCTCTCGTAGTCAGCATACACCACCTTCTGAGTGGCTTTGGATAAGACCACTTTGTTGTGTGGGCAAGTTTGATTCAAGTCCAAGCCCACGACATGAATGTCATAATCCTCCATATACATTTTCCCTTCGAGCTTGGAAATGAATGACTTCATGGTAGTGATAAGCAGGGAGTTTTGTTCTTCATTGTAGCAAGCTTCGATCTTCTTGGTAGTGGGCATCTTGCGATTCTTTAACAATATTTTCTAATT
This sequence comes from Sequoia sempervirens, assembly GCA_007258455.2. NCBI lineage: Eukaryota > Viridiplantae > Streptophyta > Pinopsida > Cupressales > Cupressaceae > Sequoia > Sequoia sempervirens. Next base: position 21,928 of record VDFB02030523.1, read on the forward strand.
TCTAGCATGTTGGACCTACTTGGTAGCATCAAAATGAGCTTGAAGAGTCTGAGGGATGCCGATGCTCTATGCTGCAATGGAAGCACTAGGAGGTAATTTGAAAAGGGTGACAAAAGGGGAAACTTCAAATGTGTGAGCATGAGGGCACTCAAAAGGCAATGTTATCATGGAAAATGGTGGGACACCAAATTGAACAAGGGAAAAACTAGTAGGGGTGAACACAGAAATAGGCTGATGGAGAGGTACTTTCCTGGAAGTAGATGGGTCGAGAGTGACGGGTAAAGCGATGGTTTTAGCCATTTCAATGGAGGCCCTTGACAAGGAAATTAAAGAAAGAACAACGGCTGTAGCGGATGACACTCCTTTGGCATGCAGGGTAGTTATTAAAGGGGGTGCATTAGGGATAACTAGCTCAAGGTCCAAGTACAAAGGATTCCTTTCCATGGAAGGAGGCAGGGGATTGAACAAAGATGCAGAAATAGGAAGAAGAGGGGGAGCGAAACTTACTTGAACTACAATGGTCAGAACATTTTGTAGGATGGACTCTGCTTCTTCTTCTTGTCAGACCGACACATCAGGAGCACCCAAGTCTTAGACCCTTCTTCTCTTTGCATGACCAGAACTGGTACATCCCAATCCTCTGGTAGCAAATCCCTCTGAAACTTGACCTTCGACGACCATAACAGATCCTTTTGGGGACCGTCAGGTCCTTTTCCCTTTACTTCAAGCACTAGAGGAGGACAAAGCTTGTGAATCCTTTCAGCTCGAGTCTCTCTAACTATTAGATTCCTGAGGCCTAGAAGCTCGAGGTGAAACTTGTTGCTCATTGATTTCATGGCTCATCTCTAGATTGTTATTGTTAGAATCAACCTCTTTATCATATATTTCCTCAAATTTATCATCAAGTGGCTGAAATTTACCAAATGGGGCACCTTGGCACCTCACCTCCTGTTGAAATCTCTAGAGTTGAAAAGCAAAACCTTCTGACGGTTCATGTTCCAACATTCGTTGAAACACACCCTCCCTAAGGATTTTAGGGTTAGCTGACAAGATAGGGTCGAAAACATTGTCGGTGATGTCTTGCATTGCCTCTCTTGGGATACGTATTAGGTAGCACCTTTTTACAGTGCTTAAATGGCCACTCCTCTATTGTTGGGGTGTTGGCGAAGGAGTTGTGCCCAAAAATATTAGTGTATCCAGGCCTTTTTCTTGAAACCACAACTTTTCTACCAGAGGTTGATGCTTCCACCATGGCTGTACAAGAAAGTTGTAGAAGGATTCTCTAGTGACAACAACCACTTGCCTTTCAATTCTTTGGAGAAATCTACTTTTGAGTGAAATTAATTCCCTTACTCGTACATGTAGTTAAGGCAATGGGCCATTACAACTAGTTCATTAAATATTGCCACTGAGGTGATACATGTGGATTGGAGATCCATATCCCTCGGGAATGCCAAAAATTATGTAAGAATGGAATTAGTACATCCTCCCTGCTGCCTTTTTATCAAATAAACTCATTGCATCAAAAAGCATGCCTTTTGCTATGTGAAATATGCTGAGGTGATGTAAGGTGCTCTTGAAAAGACGTGCCCATTCATTTTTTAGAGTTTTAGCACATTAACACATGTCTTTTCTCATTAGTAAGCTGGTTGGTGCTGATGATGGTAAAGGACACATGTCAACAATCGACATACAAGAGCATTTACTCCCAACGCCCAAATTTATTTCTCAAAGAATTCTATTAAATTCTTCATACAATTTATCTACCCTCCATTTTCCTTGATATTTTTTCGTTGTCGTCTAGCAAGAAATAGACCCTTTGTTGGTTGACATTGCTGACTCACCTTTCTATATATATCTATGCCACCTTTTACAACATTGATTCGAACATATAGTCTCTTAAGTTTAGTAAGATTGCTACTGTCCTTCATTCCGCCATAATTCACTCCTCTCTTATAATATCTGCTAGCTTAGACACTCCCATTGAATTCCTCCCAAAGAGGCCACAATACTGTTTTGTGGGAGAGGTCACTAGTGACCAAATCAAGGGCCTAGTGAAGAAAGGCAACTGCCCTGTCATGGTTGCATTCAAGTGGGTAGTCGGCCT
>VDFB02030524.1:0-26272 GCA_007258455.2 Sequoia sempervirens
TTTGAAGCGTCAGATGGCAGTTTGGAGAAATGGTTAAGTCTGGTACCTAAAAATAAATTTAATCAAAGGCACCTAATTTTTTGAGGTGTTAAATGATGGATTTTGTAATGATGACTCCCAGCAGACATTTCTTCCTTGCTTTGCGGGCTTCGCAATAAATTTACCAATTCAGTTTCAGCATCATCTGGTCACCCAGGAATCAGTGTCGAAGATGGCCAGTTGTAACTTTGTAGTCAGCTACAAAGTAGGAAGTTAATAAAAAGTGCAATATCTTGAGCAAATGGACGCCTATGAGGTCAAATAATGACTTTTTGAAATCAGTGAAGTTCGCTGGTGAATCCTAAAGCTTCGTTCGGTTTGTCAACTGAAGTTAAATAATATTTAATATTTATTCTTGCATTTTCAAGCATAAATGGCGATTTTCTAAAGTTGGCACCCTCTTTGTGCTGGGATTTCAAATTGCATGATAAATATTATTTTATTATTATTTATTTTGAAACTTCGAGTCAATGTCAGTGTAACTGAAGGGGGTCCAATCAAAAGCCTTCTATCTTGGTTAAGGTTTTGAATCTTGCAGTGAACAAGATGGTGCGAATTTTCCTTATTTAAGCATGGCACCATCATTCATTGTTCATATAGCTTCAAGAAAATTCGTAGTTTCTCAAGACAAAGGCGAATTTTCAAGGCAAAGGCAAATTCATCATCAGTTTTCAAGGGCGATTTCACCAAACACAATCTTTTTGCAGGTTCTAGTTCACATTCATCAACAAATTTGAAGAACAGGGGCGATTTTCATAGAAGAAAGAGCTTATAAAAAACGTCTTTTTCTTCCTTGATTCTCAGTTTTCTCTCAAAATCCAATTCGCATGTTCCTAAAGTTGACAGAATTTGATAAGTTTGATCATCTGGATCATTTCAGTATAGCTTCCTCGAGTTAAAATCATGCGCTTGAATTTTTAGGAATTTTTGACTCCAGAGCATTCGTTCTCAAGTTTCTAATTTTCTCAGCTGAAAATTCTTTGCATGGTCGAGTAGAAGTTAGATTTTCCATTTCTAACATTCTGGGTTGTCTTAGAATCTTTTTCTGGACAAAACCCATATCTCAGATTTTTCACCAAAAATAACTCTTCAATAGGCTATTTTTAGCCTCAGCAGGCTATTTTTAGCTTTCCAGAAATCTTGTCAGAACATAGTCGAGTTCACAGTCAACAAGTGAGTTTTTCAAAATGCAGTACACTCAGCACAAATATAGGACTAAATCAGTCCTTACTCACGACTTCATTGAGACAGTTGAGACGAATCTTCACAAGGTGTTGCCAGAAGCAGTCTTAGATCCAGTCAAGATTAGAGATTCGATTATTCAGAACATTCAGCAGTCCGGGTTATTGGAGGCCACTTCCATACCTATCTCCGTTCATTGTATTGAGTTCGTGATGTCTTGTATTAAGCATTACAACTCTGTTACTCGTGAGATAGTGTCAGTAGATGGACGAGTTATTTGCAGTCTCAAGCCTTTGGACATTGAAAGAAGTTTCAGTATACCTCAGCACCCGAATCGTCTAGTTATTTCTATGGAGCAGTGCGAGCAGGCATTCAATGCTGATGTAGACAAGTGTCAGAACAAGATGGCAGAAAGATGGTTAAAGCAAGCGAAAAACAAATTGCCAAACATTGTGGGTCGTGGTGAGTACAAGGATGAATACGCGATTCTAATCACACTCCTGAATCGTGTCTCAGGTCAATCACATGCTAATGTTTTTCAGCCTTGGATGTATTACATCATTGGTCGCATCATATCTGGGCAGGAGCATTATGATTGGGCATCTTTCATCAGCGATGTTATCCACAACCAGATCACCAGTTTCTTGGTTGCTCATGAGTTTCACATGTGTTCGTATCTCGTGTACTTGATTGCTTATTAGGGTCAGTTCCGAGGATTAAACACCGTGGGCATTCTCAATGTTCAGAAAGTCTACCACTATTATGATCAGCTTGAGTTCACTAAGGCTGAGCATCATTTCAAGCGTGTTCACGAGGCTTTCTTGACCTATACAGTGAGAAATTTGGACCGGGAGTTGCACATTCGTATCTCGGCAGTTGCTAGAGCAGCGATGGATGGTTGGGCAGATTGGTTTATTCAGTTCCCGACATACACTTACATTCGAGTAGATGGATTTATAGGAAATCCAGCTATGCTTCCACGCTATCCTTCGGATAGGACAGTTTTCATGGAGTTCCTGAGGCAGTTGCATGATGTTCATCATCTTTTGCGTCGCAAACATAAATTATCTGCCAATTTTCCTTTTCAGTTTGGTATATATTGGTGCAAGTTAGTTGTTGATGCCAAAGTTGCAGGACAGGAGCTCGAGAGGTATCATCTCAAGTATCTTGTTGAAGCTCGTGACTATGATCTTCGAGGTCATTACACAGCTCACCTCGGTGGTCGCGCATTTCATAAGCCTTCTATGGAGGACTATTGGGCCAATTGTGTGGATGAATTCGAGGTTTGCAGACGTAGCTATGGTCGCTTCTCTCTCTCATAGATTTTTGTTTTCTTGTCAGAAGATGTGGGAGGTTTATCAGATGATGAAGGAGAAGTCCTTCCTCAGTTTTTCAGAGAGCAGGTTGACACACAGTCGTTGCCAGCAGTTGATTGGTACGCCAAGGAATATGCAACAGTAAAGGAGAGGTCAAGTAGAGTTATTCAGAACAGTATACTTTACCTCGACAGCAAGAAGACTAGGAGGGTCAATGTTCCTAGAGCAAAGCCGCCAGTGGTGGATCCTTCGCTACCTTCCTTGTCAAAACCCAAACAAAAGAAGAGGAGTAATCCTCCTAAGAAGAGTCAAGCGCCAAACAATTCAAAAGGTAAGACGCTTGCCATTAATACACACAGAGCCTGACAGACAGCCTATCACAGAGCCAGTTCAGAGGCCAGTTCAGAGCCCACCAGTGCCTAAGGTTCAGCCTCAAGTTCCTACACCAGTTCCGGAGCAGTCACCAGTCCCAATTCCCATCTATTTATTCACTCTCGTCGCAACCTCCTGTTGCTAGTATAGATCCTTTCAGTAGCATTAGCCGAGACCAATCTTGGATCGAAGCTCAGCTGGGGAGGAAGAGGAGGCAGCCATCTTATGTCCTTAATCATTCAGATTTTGATCATGTTTACCAGGTTGCGCCAAACAAGAAGATCAAGAACATGGTTCACGTGGAGAGGAATACTGACATGGAGATCGTTATCAAGACTGCTATACCTTCACAGGGGAAGAGCTTGGCTGAGTTGGAATCTCAGGACTTTGAGGTTATCACAATCAACCTTGGTCGTAGCACACGCCAGACTCAAGTTGATCTCCTACAAGTTGCTACAGACAGTGCCAGGGATAGAATGCTGAAGGACGGAGAAGATAAGGCAGCCCTCAAGGCTGAAATCAGACAGCTTCGTCAGTCTATTTCTAGCCTTGTACATAGGTCAGATATCACCGCCACACTCCCGCCGATGCTTGAGCCTCCAACAGAACAAGGTCAACTTAATCACTTAGTTGCATATGGCAAGCGTTTGGATGAATGGGAGGAGGAGTTCATTGCTAGAGGCCGTTCTATGCTCACAGAGTTATATCAGTTGCGGTACAATGCACGAGAGCTCCCTTTATGTCTCCAAGATCAGGAACAGGACATGGCAATTAGCAGACTCCGGGATGAGATTATGATTGCTCACCTGAGTATGGCATATGATGCAATCACAAATGCAGAGGACAAAGAATCTATCTACTCTTGGAAAACACAGTTGGTTTTCAAGGTAAAGATAGAGAAGACTTTGGCGTCAGAGTTGGCTAAGAGTAGAGAGCACGTTACTAGTGCACTCCGGTTTGTGAGAACCTTAGTTTCTCGCTTACCGTGTTGATATCAGATCGAGGGTGGTGCCTATGTTGAGCTTACTAATGTTCAGTTAGAGCTCCAGGCACTCATTCATGCTATTTTCAATGGGGAGACCATTGGCTGTAAAATTAGTCAGCTTACAGTCACGTCAGCATTGTTTGATGAAGCAACAAGGAGCAGGGGTGAACTTCAGTCCCAGATCACAACTGGTGAGGACATGCTGCACAAACATAGCATACTTTGGCAGAGTATCATAGCTCCAGATGGTGATGCAGTTAACAATCTTGTTGAGGGATTGGTTGCTCGAGATCACGGCCAGTAGACTTCAGTTCCCACCTCTCAGGATAGACATTACACACAGGAGTTAAACTTGGCGTTATCTTCTCAAGTTGACTCGCTGTCTTATCTCATGCATGTCTATTCTGCGATTATCTTTGTTCACTTGGAGTTACATTTAGGGTTTACGTTAATTGATGGTAGTGTTCCAGTTAACTTGCTTTCAATAAGAACATGCATGCTTGCACATTGTCCATTTTTAGATTAGATGTTTCAGTTAACTGATGGTAGCTTTCCAGTTAACTGTATAGTTTACTTTATTAGGGCTTAGCAATAAATCTTGCATGCATTGCAAGACAGTAGTTGACTCAAGGTGATTTTAGGGTTCCCTACACCTTTCGATGTCTATAGATAAGAGCTTTTGCTCATTTGTACATAACTTTTGCACGAGAGAGAAATATATGTTGTGCCCACCTTGCCTTCAATATTGCTCGTTCTGTATCTGTTCATGCGTTTTTGCTATTATGATGAATTGTTATGCCACATAGGGTTTCATGCAATTATAATGGTGAATTCTTTCCTTAGTTAGATCAAATCTGTTTTGTGTTCAATAAACTTGTCCAGATTGAGTTGATAGTTGTGCCACCTTGCCCTCAAGTTGAGAATTTGTACTTGGTTATCATGTGATGTGTGTGAACAATAAACTTATTCAGATTGAGCTGATAGTTGTGCCACCTTGCCTTCAAGTTGAGAATCTATATTTAGTTTATCGTATATTGTTGTTTCCAATAAACTTGTTTAGATTGAGCTAATAGATGTGCCACCTTGCCTTCAAGTTGAGAATCTATAATTGTTTATCGTCAAATAGTTATCCTTGCTCCATTTCCTCATGCTCTGTTTTCTTGAGGAAACTGGATAGATTTTAAGTAATTAGCCTAGTTGTAGTTAGTAATCTGCGAAACCAGAAAATACTTAGCTGAACGTATAGAGTTTTCTTGAAGCTTTGTACCTCTACAGCTGAGACAAAAAGACAGGAGATAGTTTAGATTACTTTTCCCTTTCCAAGCATTTTTGTTAAGGCACAAACGAGGGAGCTTCCCTTCCTAATTTGAAGAGCACTCGTTGCGTAGTGTGCATAGCTGTCCGTACCAACTCTTACTCCAGAGGTGTTAGTTGTTATGCCAACAAACTTATCATCTTATCTTGTGGCCTTAAGGAATGAAATAGCTGACTTCCACAATAAAGATGGAGAGGCCAATAGCACTACTGCCCTGTGGAAAGCCTGCTTGAATAATACCGTAATCCAAAATGGGAAGGCTATTTCACCTATGATCACCAAATTCAGAAATTTCAAAGCAAAGATAGACTCTTCCCAAGCAAAGGTTACAGTAAAAGATGAAACAATAAGATGCAAGCAGGATGGGAAAGGTAATGATGGAGGCATTCTAATTTAAATTTGTCTTTTTCCCAGGGTAGTGTATTGTTTGTCAAACAAACTCTATTTTCATATTAACACTTGTTATGATGTAAAGTCGTTCTATATTCTCTTCAAGAAACATTTGCAAAAGACAATTTCATTTTATATCTTATATATAGGCTTGTGGGTAATAGAGAGGGGATCTTTTGGAAATTGATCATTGATTGGGAAAAAGTTTTATAAAATTCAAGGGGTTTCTTATATTCTCATACAGACTGTATATAAATGATACTGAAGAGACTTTGGGCTCTGTTATTTGAAATCGGATACAAAAGTTCGGTGGACTGTGGGTCACCTTTTCTGAAATTGCGCATTGTTCTTATGTTGAATGCGCAGTGGTTTTCTTTTTCATATAAATCATCATTATTTTTGTGTGAGATATTGGCAACTTCCGTTTATCTATTGGCTCATTACCTCAATGTTTTTTTTCTTATGTTTGGTAATGATTTGAGATCTTTAGTTAGAATTTATGTTAAGTAAATAGTTGCTCGTGAGACTTTGTGCCTGTTTTTAATTAAATATATTTCCAAAAAATCACCTTTCCTGATTTCACATTAAAAGCATACCCCATTTTATTCCAAGTTTATTTTAAAAGGGAGCTACCCTTTTTTAATGCAGAGGAAAACTACTTGTAGTCTATCCAACTATTAGTAAGTTTTGTCACTGTTACTAGGCAAGTCATATATATACAATTGGTGGAAAAATCTGTTCACTAACACCTTTACAACTCGTAGTTTCTCAAGATGCCAATCCACAAAGGAATCCTTTCAAATTTGAAAATATGTGGCTTTGTGACCCTAATTTTGTCATCAATATAGAATTATGGTGGTTCTGAGCCCCCAAGGAGAGTGGTACAAGATGTTCAACTATATAAGAAACTCGATCATATAAAGGCCTGTTTGAAGCAACAGAATATTTCCCATTTCATGAATATATTTTTGGAAAAGGAAAAGGTGGAAGCAAAACTAGCTAATCTCAATGGAACCATCTTTAGAGAAGGCATCAACCAAGAAGCTTTCTAAAAGAAGAACCTCTTAAAAGCACCCATGTTGAATTCTTCACAAGTGAGGATATATTTTGGATCTAAAACTTTAGAGAGTATTGAATCAAAGAGGGGGGCAAGAATACGAAATTTTTCCACAATGCTACAAAGATAAGGAAAAACATAAACAAGATTGCATCCATAAAAGCAATGGATGGAAAAATTACAAAGGATTGTTAGGAGATCTGCAATGAGGCATGTCGGTGATCAAAATTATCAATCCTGAATTCCTAAAGGTAAGCCTCTTCTATCAAGGGTGTCAACTTTACAATCAAGTAGGACAACTTTGGACCAATTATTGAGATGAGTAAAATCTCCTTCACTTAGACATTTGCTAAAACAAGGGGGGTTCCCTAAGGTGCTACAATAGATATTATTACAAAGACTAAACACTTGACCCAACCCAAACCATACCCACTACATCGTGCACCCCTATCTCGATTATCAATTCGCACCCTTTATGTTGGTTTGGGGAATTTAGGGCTAAGCACCTAATTAAGCAGATGGATGCGCACACTAACTATTTAAAATGCTTTTAAAGATAACCACTAATATTGTTTCATGCATAGATGCAAAATTTCGTGAGTACAGGAGTTGTTTGGTGATGACAGGGACATTATGCAGTTCTTCTTGTGGGATCCAGGTGGTGAATTGCTTGAGGACAAGCAATTTAAGGAGGGGCGGACTGTAATGCCCCCGTTTTGGAGGTAATTTGATTTAATTAATTTAATTAATTATGTTGACCAAAATATTAATTTTTCAAGAGGATGACTAATTAGTTATTTTAATTAAATCAATAAGTGGTATTAAGTTAATTAATTATAAGGTTATCAAATAAATCAAAATTATAAGGTGGCCTTATATTTAATTAATTTAATAAAGTGACTTGAACTTTAAAATATATTATATAAAATCACTTAAATAAAATAAAATAATATTCTAGAAGTTTCTGGAGGAATTGGAGAAAAAGAATAAATAGACATTGAGGGCTCATTTCCAGGCAGGCAGATTTGAAGTTGTTGTTGTTGCTTCTTCTTGTGGAGCCTAGGGTTTCTACAGATTGCTTCTTTGTCATAGGAAACGAAAACTTCCTATTGATAGCAATTTTGAGGGTGTGAAATATCACTTGAATTATTGCAAAGTGGAGAAAGTTGCTTCAGACTTTCTACTTGTTCTTCAAAGCAAAATTTCATGGCTTTTGGCCAAATTGTGGGTGTAATTCGATTGGAGCAATATAGAAGTCATCTTGGTGATTAGAACTCTCTCATTTTGATACATTTGGAGGAGAGTTAAGTTGTTGTGGAATCTGATTTCCTTCATCAGCAAATCGAAGTTCTTATCAGCATTCATGGAGGCCACAATTTTGCAAGGAGAGCCCATATAAAAATTCGATTTTATTCTTGGAAGGTGGTGCTGGACTCTAGAGAGGAGGATGACCCTCTTGGATGCCATTTGGAGCTTAGGAAAAATTCATATTTGCAATTTTATGAGCTTCAGGGGCGTCTGGTCAAGAGTTTGATTTGGGTCCAAGCACTTTTTGTTGTGTTGTTGCTTGCCCCATCATCTCAAGCAAAGGGAGACTATTCCAATCAGGTTCTTCTCATTAATCAGTCCATTAGCATTGCATATTTAGAGTATAGTTACAGCTGTAGGTTGCATACATTTGCATTTTCAGATTTCATGCTAAGGCTGCAAATTGTACTTAGAAAATCATTTGATAATCATACGTTGTAATGCCAAGAGTCTTGGCAGTTTGATATCATCATTGTAGTGATCAATTTGATAGCAATAAAGGAGATACAAGTTGCTGGTCTGAGATAGATATTATTGCATTGTAATTATCATTGATAGTATATATGGCAAGTGTTTGACTAAATGTCAACAAGCTGTAGCTGCACTTTGCACTCATAGTTTCTCATGTACTTGTATTTGAAAATCCCAAAAGAACATCATATTGCATTTAGATCTGATTATAGACATTGTAGAAGTGTTTTAAAGCATTCTATTTATCTTGGCATTCATTTCTATCAAGCACATCAAACTGAAAACACTATATCAGCAAACAAAGACCTTGCATACAAAGTGTTTGACAAAATTACAAGTCAACCAATTGTAAGAATTAAGGGTAGATTGGGTTAAGATTGTTCATGGTTGCATAGTTTAAGCATTGGAGCATTGAAATTCAAGCATTTGGAACACTTCGAAGCCATTTTTAAGCAGACATATCAGACTGTAACATCAGACCAGCGAGTTAGAAGATTGCATGTGATTTGTTTGACAATATTCCTTGAGCCTATATTTAGCAAATTGTAATCAGAATTAGCAAGGCTCATTACAAGCACTTTATCAGCAGTTTTATGCTTTTCTTCAAGTACTTGCAGATTGCTAAATCAATACAATTCATTGGAAATTTTTAATTAATCACAATTCACTAGCAATACATTAAACACCTTAAGCATTTAGACTTGCATGCTAAAAAATATTTTTAATTTGACAAATTATGGCAGCAGTATAAAGGTTTTCTAATTTATTCTTTTATCATTGTCTCTTGTATGTAATGTCCCTAGTAGGGGTATTATTGGTTTTATTCTAAATTACCAACTTCCAAACAAATAGGAGATTTAGAGAGTACCTTAGTTTGATTTAATCCTTGCAAACAAGTTAGATATCAATTACAACCATAACCTAACAAGAGAAGCATCATGTTTCAACATTAGAAATTCCATGGTAAATTTACTATCCCGATTATTACCTTACCTCGAGGTGCTCACCATGGGGAGAAGCATGGAGGAGCATGGTTGATGGGGTGTCTTAGTTTTTGTGACCTCATGTGGCGCATGCCATTCATATGAGGCTATCTCCTTAATCTCATGTGGCGCATGCCATTCATATGGGGCTATCTCCTTAATCTCATGTGGCGCATGCCATTCATATGAGACGACCTCCTTGACCTCATATGGCGCATGCCATTCATATGAGTCGGTCTAGGGATGATCCTAATTCCCCCATCCTTCCAAATGCCTTCCACTCCCCATAATTAATCCTCCCCTATTGTTACACCATGGTAGGAGGGTGAGATTACAATGGTTACTCCGGTGATCAATCTAGACCCAAAGGCAAGTACCCCCTTGGCCCTTCATGAACTCATCTCATTCACCCCCCAATCTCCCCGGGTTGCGTATCTAAATTATATTCTATTAACTATAATTTGGAACCATCATTATGCTAACTATAATCATTCCTATATTAAATATAAACTATGATCATTACTATATTAAATATAGACTATGATCAAAATTAATATACCATCGTAGATGCTGGCTATTATCCTTCTTTTCCTTTTTCACATTCCATTTCATTCCTTATGTTCTCCAATTGATTTGTTATTCTTTATATATCCTCATAGTGGTTTGAGTAGCCACAACCTTTGCAATAAGTTGCACCCCTTTCAAAGGATGCAACCCTTAATTGCTGTTGGTACAATGATTATTGCCTTTAATATAATTAAAGGCTATGTTTCCTTATTACCACCTTGAATAAATAATCGCTCCACTCAAAACCCTTTTAATAACTATTAGTCATGCTTCCCATATTAATCGATTAGTTTGTTTTAGGAATGTTCTTCATAAATGCTGCGATCCTTCTTAGAAGGTCATAAATGAATCGTTGCCTTTCATCATTAATTTAAATTCTTAATGCAATTCCTATGTGATTTCCTTCAATCTGCTGCCTTTAAACATGGGGTCGATTGCTGCTGCAAATACATTATATGTTTTCTTATTTTTATATATATTTATTTTATATTAGTTCTTTCATATGTTTATTAATATTTGTAATATTATATTTGATAATTATAATTTTAATATTATCTGTTATAATTATAATTATAATAATATTTAAATTGCAATGATATATATATAGTTATTTGTATTTTAATATTTCATATTTGATGTTACAATTTTGGGGGACATGACATTGTAGTATCATTATCATTATGAGTTCTCACAACATGAGTGAGGATAAGGGTCAAGGACAAGGGGTTGAAGTAGAAATTGAAAGCGAAAATGAATCATCTAATGATCCTAGAATAGAAGCAGTGACGGGTGACACTGACACTCAAACAAATTCTATTGGGAGTCGAAAATATAGTTGCCCTTCTCAAATCTTGCAAAAATGGGCCAGGGGACCCTTTAATCCGAAGTCCCCTTTAAAAAAATTTGCATGTAAGGTACCAACAAAGCCTAGGACAGCTAGGGGCACTAGGTTGTGGAAGTGCAACATATGTCAACTTGAATGGTTTGGTACCATGACTAGAACTAATGCTCACTTCCTTCTTATTTGAGGCAAAGGTGTAGATGTATGTAAAAATGTGGAAGGGAAACTAAAATATAGGGCTGAAATATTAAAATTATGGGGTTGTAATGAAAAAGAAGTACCTACAACTGCTACTTTGCCACAAAGGGGTAGGGGTCATCAAAGTTCTTCTTCTCCTTTACAAAGTCTAAGGCCAATGAATCCATCCAATTCAAGGGCAGCAAAGCCTAAGGGGAAACGTAAGATGACTAGTCCTATAGCTTCATAACCATTGGCAGATTTATTCAACATGCAAGCAAAGAATGAGGCAGATGATGCCATTGGCAAATTCTTCTTTGCCAATGGCATTCCATTCCATGTGGCTCACTCTCCTTATTATAAGGAAGTTGTGGAAAAGATAATAAGGTCAGGACCATCATATGTGCCACCAGGGGAGACTAAATTGAGGACAACAATCTTGGATAAGAACTATTCCAAGATTAATATTTTGATGGAGAAAATGAAAAGTACCTAGGTCACAAATGGATGCAACGTAATCATGGATGGGTGGATGGACATTAGGCATCGTCCACTCATCAATATCATGGTTACATGTACAAAGGGCCCTTATTTCCTTAGGATTGTTGATTGTTTAGGGCATCGCAAGGATGCTCAATTTCAATTTCAGATCCTCAAAGATGCTATAGAGGAGGTTGGGCCACATTATGTGGTGCAAGGAGTGACAAATGCAGCCCATGTGTGCAAAGCTGCAAGGAAGTTAATTGAGGCAAACTATAGACATATTTGGTGGAATCCTTGTTGTGTGCATGCCATGAATAATACACTCAAGGACATGGAAAAAATCAGTTGGATCAAAACAATTGTTAGTGATGCTAAAGATGTGTAGATGTTTATCTGCAACCACCACACTTCACGTGCACTCTTCAAGTCCTTATCCAAGAAGGAACTCTTGAAACTTGTAGAGACTCAATATGCATCATACTTTATTCTCTTGGAGAGGATGCTTGAGTTGCAAGAGGCATTGCAACTAATGGTTATGACAACAGAATGGAATTAGTGGCCTAAGTCAAAGACACAGCAAGGGAAGAGGATGAAGGAGGTTGTGAAGAGTGATGTCTTTTGGGCTGATGGCAAATATATTGTCTCCATCATTACTCCAATCTTCAAAGTTATTAGATATGGGGATGCTAATGCACCTACCCTTGGAGAGGTGTATGAGTGCATTGATTCAATTCTTGATCAAATGAAGGTTGTTGTACGAGAGAAGGACCCCACATTGCAATTCTACATTGAACATATTCAGCCGATCATTCATTGCAAATGTGAGAAGCTCAATACTCCCTTACACATGGCTGCCTATGCATTGAACCCGAAGTGGTATGTGCAAAGGCCCAGCAGAGTTACACCTCTAAAGGATGTTGAGGTGAAGGAAGGGTTCATGAAGGCCATTGAGAAAATGTATGATTCTATAGAGGCCAACATCATTCATATTGAGTGGACAAAATTTTCCACTCTTTGGGGAAATTCATAGGTGGTCAAGATATATCTAGAGAGTATGGCGCAAGAGGACCCCAAGTTGTGGTGGACTATATATGGGCCTAATTCTTTGACTACTACTCTAGCCATTCATTTGTTGTCTCAGGTTTCTAGTTCTTTTGTTCCTGAGAGGAACCTTTTGTTGCTAAGAGGAACCGGTCTACTTATAGCTTCATCCACTTCGTTAAGAGGAACAAGCTTACTTCTAGAAGGGAAAAGAAGTTTGTGGCTATACATAGTGCCTTGTGTCTCATTGACCACAACACACTTACGTGCAAGGAGAGTCCAACAGCCAAATGGGATGTAAAGCCAAAAGAGCCAATACAGGTTGATGATGATGCAAAACAGACAGAGTTGGTTGGTATTGGTGTAGATGAGCTTGAGCATGTGGAGTCTAGTAGTTCTAGTGATGAGCAGTTTGGCAAGTAGCTTGGGGGATGATTAGCATCAAGCCATTAGCCATTGACTCATGAGTCATTAGTATTACTCTTTAGTATTGTTAATGAATGATAGCTTCGGTCAGATATGAAGGAAGATTGCTGCAAGCATCATCGGCATTCATACTTGATTTGAGTTTATCTTTATTTTGAAATATTTTTGGAAATCATATTAAGCGAATTTATGAGTATTCATATAAAATCCGAATTATATAATGTTATATTCTGTAATTGGAATTTATCTT
This sequence comes from Sequoia sempervirens, assembly GCA_007258455.2. Taxonomy (NCBI): domain Eukaryota; kingdom Viridiplantae; phylum Streptophyta; class Pinopsida; order Cupressales; family Cupressaceae; genus Sequoia; species Sequoia sempervirens. Next base: position 13,204 of record VDFB02030524.1, read on the forward strand.
CTCATCCGCCATCTAGTATATATGTGTTATACTAACGAATCTTTAACTGTGTGTTTTAATTCGCGCTCTAAAGAACACGTCCCATGAGTGGACGTGTCTCCACTTGTGGAGACACATCCTCTTATGAGACGTGTCTCTTAGAGGCAGGGTTTCCTCACATACTTATGGCGAATCCATCCTTGATATGCAGATATAGAAATCAGATAATGTTCTGCATTCAGCACATTGAGTATTAGTAAATCTTGAAGTCGAAAACTCTGTCTTAGGATTTTTGGTAGAATTCTGGAAACTTAGATTTCATATAGAACCCTCATTCTCTCAATCTTGTCAGAAGATTTGTTTACAATTACATGGTATCAGAGCCACGTTGTGTGAATCCTAAACAAATCTAATATCAGTTTGCTCTAGAAAATTCGTATTTTTCTAAAAATCGAATTTACTCACATTCTTCATAATGTCAAGTGTGATCAGATTTGAAAATCGCCTTGCAGGAGTAGACAATTTCACATCATGGAAATTTAGAATCATGATGATCCTTAAGGAGCATAAGCGAGACTCACTTGTGAGAGAAAATTTGGAGGAACCTAAGTCTGAACCTGAGAAAACTCAATGGGTGGAAAACAATGAAAAGGCCATGAAAATCCTTGTAGATGCAGTTAGGGATCATATAGTGCCCATCCTAAAAAAACATGAAACTGCATACCATATGTTCAAATCTCTTGAGAAAACTTATGAGATCAACAACACCTGCAGGACTCTTGCTTTAAAAAGGAAAATCAACAATGCTCAAATAAACAAAGGAGAGTCCATTAATGCATACTTCATGAGGATTATTGAACTGAGAGATCAATTATCCACAATTGGATATCAAATTAATAGCAAAGAATTAACTCTAATTGCACTAGGAGGCCTACCAAACTCATGTGAGTCATTTGTCCAAGGAATAAGTGCAAGATCCAAACTCCCTAAGTTTGACAGGCTAAGAACTGACTGCCTTCAAGAAGAAACAAGGCTTTCTTCAAAAGAAAACAAACAGAAAAACGTAGATGAAGATATTCATGTACTCAACACATCGTCTAATAAAAGGAATAAGAAAAACTCCTACAAGAAAGGATCTTTTAAAAGAAAGAGAAATTCCAATGGAAAGGGATCTTCTAAGAAGAAAGACATTTCTCAAGTACAATGCTTTAGGTGTGATCAATATGGCCACTATGCAATGAAATGCCCTAACAGATCAAAGCAACAAGCATCCTTTGCCAAAGTAGGAAAGACAAATTCAAATCATGAATCTGAGAACTTTGTGTTCTATTCAGCATTATCTAGTCAAGTATCTAACAATATCAACAACTGGGTGATTGATAGTGGTTCTTCGAGGCACATCACAGGGTTAAGAGAACACTTAGACACTATGACTGAAGAATCTGATGAAGATGTCACAATTGGGGATGACTCTACACATCAAGTAAAAGGGGTTGGAACTTGCTCCATCACATTGAAATCTGGTCTCTCCCTTCAACTCACTGGGGTCTTATTTGTACCTAGAATAAAAAGGAATCTTATATCCATCTCTGCCCTTGAAGACAATGGTTATGGATGGGAAAGTTCTAGCATGGCCTAAGAACTCAACAATCAAGAAAGCCCAAATCATAGGTGTGAGACAAGGGTACCTTTACAAACTTTGCACTGAAGTCAAACAAGCCCTTACCCTTGACACCTTTGATTCAAATGAGATTTGGCATAGAAGATTAGGACACCTTCATTTCTGTGCCCTACCTTCTATAGAAAAACTTGTAACAGGCTTACCTAAGTTAAAACCATCTCATGAAGGAACTTGCAAAGGTTGTGCCTTAGGAAAGAATACAAAGGGGTCCTTTCCAAATAGTTTGAGCAAAACCCTAAATGTGTTAGAATTGGTTCACTCAGACTTATGTGGACCCATGTTTGTACCCTCTAAAGCAGGATTTCTATACTATGTCATATTTGTAGATGACTTCTCTAGGAAAACCTGGATCTATTTCCTTAAATGTAAAGAGTCAATAGAAATCCTCAAAAGGTTCAAAGAGTTTAAAGCCCTCTCTGAAAACTTCTCCGGAAAGAAAATAAAAACCTTAAGGTCAGACAATGGGAAAGAATACACCTCTGAAATTTTTAAGGAATTTTGCATGAGTGTTGGAATTAAGAGGGAGTTCACAATGGCTTACAACCCTCAACAAAATGGGGTTGCTGAAAGAAAAAATAGAACCATTGTAGAAGCTGCCAAAGCAATGTTGCTTGACCAAAACATTGAAACCTCTTTTGGGCAGAAGCCTCTAGGACTGTTGTCTACATCCAAAATAGATGTCCTCATTCTCATCTTGACAACAAAACTCCTGAAGAAGCCTTCACTGGCATAAAACCTGACATTAGTCACTTTAGGAATTTTGGTTGTCCCGTCTATATTCATGTGCCCAAGGAGAAGAGATTCAAACTTGAACCTTCCGAAAAGAAAGGGATATTTATGGGATATAGTGAAACCTCCAAAGCCTACAGGATATTCATACCCGGGCAGAAACAAATTGAATTGAGCAGGGATGTTATCTTTGAAGAAGACATTGCATTCAAGAGGGCAAGAAGTTCTAGTGAGACAGAAACCTATTCCCTTAGAGTACCTGAAATGGAACCTGCTCCTGAGATTCAGAGGGAGCATCCTGAGGAAGTGCCAAATGAACTTCTATCTACTTCTGATGAGAATACAGGTGACAACGGTAGAAAGAGGCCACTTTGGGCTAGAAAGATGATCAAAGAAGCTGAGATTCATGCAACACCCATGTTACATCCCGATATTATAGCTACTATTGTATAGGGCCATTGAATGTAATGTTTGAATCTTGATGATGAATAAAACATGGTTGATCTCGTTATTAAATGAATGAGTCCTGTTTAAATGATGGTTTCATTTGATTGTTACTTCTAAATGATTTTGTCTTGATTAAATATTGCAAACAATTATGGAATAATATTATTCTAACTTGTGAGATGTTTTTACCTTGTTATGAGCATATGACTGCCGGTGTCATGTCATGATGTGCAAGTACGAAGACTGATCCTCTGGACAGAGGAGAGACATCATTCGGGGAGGAACTTGGTCGGGTAAACAGTAACGAATACCAAACTGAACATACACACACAAACCTTAGAACTGTGTAAGCTAAGTCATTGTTCTGGTTAAAGGTAAGTCATCCGTAGGTTTGACTAGTATCATTAGGAGTCGTGTCTTCTTCTGAATATGTAAACAAGTGATGCTTGCCAGTATAACCTTATAAATGATAAGTTCTGGTTAGAGGTGGATATGTGTATTTGTACATACGAATACGATATGTACAAGTACCCATAAGTACATTCATGTCGATACAAACGTATTAAGCAGATGGATATGCCATACGTATGTGTCGATATAAATGTATTTTTGGATACTTATACATGTAGTATATATACAGATATATGTACAAGTATACATACCCACGGCTAACGAGATAAATGAATTATATATTGTAATGATATCTTGCCTCTGAAGTTATACGAATACATATATATTAATTTACATGTTTAACGTATAATGTAAATGAATATATGTGTATTAGTATAAAGATAAGTATTTCAATATATTTAGTATTATATTAAAATATTAATATAATATAGTTTAAAATGTATATAATATTATTTAAATTGATATTTTAAATAATTATACATAAACTATATTATATAAGTATTTTAATAGAGTATACCAAATATATTAACAAAATCAAATGAAAAGAAAGTTAAACATTTGAAACACTTTTATAAAAGGCGAATGTAAATCATAAAGAAAATGGAAATTCGCGAATTTCTCTAAATCGCGGATTTCTCTAATGAATCCGTTGAAATTCAATTCTGAGCTTTAGCAAATGCAACATATTTATTTTGAAAACGTCATTTAAATATTGAAGATTTACAAAGTCGAAATAGAGAAGAAAAAACGCGAAAATGAAATAAGGAAAATGAAGAACGCGCAGGTAACCCGCGCGACTAGGGCCAGACGTCTGAAAATGGCCGATTCATCTCTTGCTTGGTGAATAAAATGAAATCTGTACGCCATTTGAGCACGGAAGAAGTCAGAAATGAAACTTGGCATTTAACCTAACTGTAAAAACGCGCCAGTTGAGAGTTGTCACGTTTTTAACAGTCTGAAACAAATTCGAAATGAAATAAACTTCTTGCTGTCAATTTCTCCATATGCGTTTTGAATTATTCTCCTCTTGCTGTCAATAAACTGGTCGAATCATCTTCAATCTATGACTAAGGGTTTAAAGAATCCGCCATCTATCATTTTGACCATTTCTGGGCACTTTGCTGTCAATGAACATGCCTTCTTAAGTGGAAAACTGTTTCAATTCGGCCCTATATAATGACGCCCTTCCATTCATTGTGAACTCACCTTTTGAGAGCAATCTGAGTTTAGTGTTTTCATTTCATATCCATTCCATTGTATTGCCTGAGTTTTCCCATATTGCTGAGTTTGATAAGCACAGTAAATTATTTCCAGCATTTACCAGTCACAGTGAATTAAGTCATTTGAGTTTAAAGTGAGGTATTTGTATAGCTGAGTAGGAATTGAGTGGTGGAAGCACGTCTGTGAGAAGAAGTTATAGGAGTTCACTATAGAGTGAAATTCTTTCATAAAAGAAGCCATATTTAGCTGAAACCTTGAAGCTTATTTGAAGGAGGATCTAGAAAAGCAAATTTGGAAGGAGAAGCTCTAGAATCAGGCATGAATCTTCCTAGTTTATAATTTTTATTGAAGTATTGTTTCCATTTTGATTTTGTGATGGCTGATTTCAATTAGTTCTAATAGAGAAGAACTGTTTTGATGAATAATTAAAACAAATCATTTAAGAAGAAAATGTGAAAAGGATTCAATGATTAGGGGAATTGTGAAAAAGGGAATATAGGAGTAAAAAGCTTAAGGGATTAGAATGTTTCTCTTGCTTTAGAACGAAATAATGAAAAAGATAAAAGAGAAGGATTTGTTTGCATTTTAAAATGGTTTTTGCATGTTGTGTATGATCTCTATATGTGGGAATACGTAAACATACTTATTAGCTACTAGGATCGAGATGATGACAGAATCAAGTGAAGTCTTTTAGCTTAAGTTATAGGGATAACTGAGACAAGATAAGTACTCCTAGGATAAAGAGTTCCTAGTTAGGAGGAATTGATACAAGACGCTTGAATACTGTTTTCATTTCTAGTAGGTTCGTATGATTGTAAGATGTCTGGGATGACGAATTCATCCATTGAAGGACAAAACCTATGCGTAGAGTAAGGAAGCCTTAAGTCAAATCGGCCCTGAGTAGTGTTTATGATAGATGACCTTCATTCGAAGTACTGAATGAGAATACTTTGGCCAAAGTAGTGAAAGGCACGACATCCACCTAGATGTGAGATAGTTGAGACTTCACTGTCAGTTCATTGTGATCCGAGTACTAGATCGAGATTGTGAAATAGCAAGGTTCTAGTTGAGTAGGACACAGCACTATGCTCAGTTGGTAATCGTTAAAGGATACCCTACCAATCTCTTCTTCGAAGGGAGGGCCGTTCATTGCAAAATGATCGTGCGGGGGACCGCATTATAAGTCCGTGGTTGGCGGAAAAGCGCCCGAGTGATGTTTCTCCTCCACAGCAAGCGGCCGATGTACCAAGATTTGAAAGGACGGATTCCTGGACCTTCTTACTTCTATTTGTGCAAAAGCTTACGAGCTATGTATGTAACTGTATTCCTTTTTAACTCTGATTTATATTTGCAATGAAAATGAAATTCATGAGGAAACATATTGTAACTTGTACATGTTTATCAATAAAGAAAGGAAGAAATTTATTGTAATATCTTTGTTATATGTTACTTTTACATGTTTAAAGTGAAAATGGGAAAGTTTTTAATTTACGCAGAATTGGGTCGTAACAACCCAAAGGAACGTTTAGGGAAAGTAAAAGACCCAAACGGTTCTCTAGCTATGTTGCTCTAATGAACATCATAAATTCAGAACCTGTCAGTGTTTCAGAAGCCTTCAAACATCAAGCATAGAAAGATGCAATGACGGAGGAATATCAGTCCATTCTAAAGAATGATGTATGGGATATAGTGCCTAGACCAAAAGGGAAATCTGTTGTCTCTTCCAAATGGCTCTTCAAAATCAAGCATGCTGCTGATGACAGTATAGAAAAACATAAAGCACGTTTTGTGGCAAGATGTTTTTCTCAAAAGGAAGGCATTGATTACAAAGAAACATTTGCACCTGTTGCCCATTACACATCAGTGAGAGTAGTGTTAGCCATTGCAGCAGCTAAAGGCTAGAAGATCCATCAAATGGATGTGAAAACTGCCTTCCTGAATGGAACCATTGAAGAAGAAGTCTATCTGGAACAGCCTGAAGGTTTTGTGATACATAAACCTGACTCACATGTATGCAAACTGAAGAAAGCTCTTTATGGACTTAAACAGGCTCCCAGGGTCTGGTATGAAAGAATTGACAGCTATCTCTTGGGATTAGGATTTTCCAAGAATGAGGCCGACTCCAATCTCTACTTCAAGGTAATCAAAGGTGATATGCTAATAATTATTTTATATGTTGATGATCCGCTGATAACAGGAGAAGATCACCTCATTGCTCAAGGGAAGCAGGATCTAATTTCTGAATTTGACATGAAAGACTTAGGCATTCTACACTACTTCCTAGGTTTAGAAGTATGGCAGAAATCAGAGGGCATTATACTAAACCAAGGAAAGTATACTATTGATATTCTGAAAAGATTTGGAATGTTGGATTGTAGACCGATGTCTACACCTATGGAAACCAACATTCACAAATTGAAAGAAGCAGCAGTAGAATCCAAGTGTGCAGATCCAACCCTTTACAGACAGATGATTGGATCCTTGATGTATCTGGTTAACACCAGACCTGATATTTGCTATGCAGTGAATGTTCTCAGCCAGTTCATGTGTGAGCCAAACGAAATTCACTTAATGGCTGTGAAACATATTTTGAGATATCTTCAAGGCACTATTGGATATCATCTTTTTACAAGAATGATCAACTAGATATACATGGGTACTCTGATTCAGATTGGGCTGGAAGTATAACCGATCGAAAAGCACATCAAGATGTTGCTTCAGTTTAGGATCGGCTATGATCTCCTGGATTTGCAGAAAACAATCTTCAGTTGCACAGAGCTCAACAGAAGCTGAATACATTGCAGCCTCAATGGGAGCAAGAGAAGCAGTTTGGCTTCGTAAATTGCTTGTGGGACTCTTTGGTGAGCCCTTGAATCCTACAATTATTCATTGTGATAATCAGAGTTGCATCAAACTCTCTGTAAATCCTGTCTTTCATGATAGATCGAAGCACATTGAGATCCCCTATCATTATGTAAGAGATATGGTGGAAAAGAAAGTAATTCAGTTGGAGTATATTAGTACAAATGATCAAACTGCAGACATTCTCACCAAGCCTCTCTCCCGAATCAAGGTGGAGCACTTCAGGAAGAAACTTGGTATGGTTGAAATGTAATTTGTTATTTATGTTTGAAATACAAATTGTTTATAAATTGTACTAATATATATAAAGATGTTTAATGTGTAAACTCTTTTGTCATGTGTGTGACTCCATGACTTTATGGGCCTACTCCCCTGTGTGCATTATTGAAAGGTGATGATCTTTCTAATAATGAACACTTGTAATTGACATTGTAAAGTGACAACTCTACAATGATTAAACTATCATGATAGATATCATGTGACTTGATATTAATGGACATGTCATGATAGTATCTCTTATTGATATCATGGGACTTGATATCATTTGTAGATCATTATGATCCTTAAGAGATAATCATGGTGGATATTTATATCCGTGGATATGCCATGAATTATGGTAGACATCATGTGACTTGATGTCAGTGCACATACCATAATAAAGATATGATATGAAGAATGTCATGTGACTTGACAATATTGAGAAATCATACCATGTCTTAGATATCACGTGTTAAGGTGATATCTCAAGTTATTTGATTTGAAATATCTTCCCTAGCTAAGAGGGAGTGTTAATGAATGATAGCTTCAGTCAGATATGAAGGAAGATTGCTACAAGCATCATCGGCATTCATACTTGATTCGAGTTTATCTTTATTTTGAAATATTTCTGGAAATCATATTAAGCGAATTTATGAGTATTCATATAAAATCCGAATTATATAATGTTATATTTTGTAATTGGAATTTATCTTCTCATCCGCCATCTAGTATATATGTGTTATACTAACGAATCTTTAACTGTGTGTTTTAATCCTCGCTCTAAAGAACACGTCCCATGAGTGGACGTGTCTCCACTTGTGGAGACACGTCCTCTTCTGAGACGTGTCTCTTAGAGGCAGGGTTTCCTCACATACTTATGGCGAATCCATCCTTGATATGCAGATATAGAAATCAGATAATGTTCTGCATTCAGCACATTGAGTATTAGTAAATCTGGAAGTCGAAAACTCTGTCTTAGGATTTTTGGTAGAATTCTGGAAACTTAGATTTCATATAGAACCCTTATTCTCTCAATCTTGTCAGAAGATTTGTTTACAATTACAAGTATTTACAACTTTGTGAGGATTTCTAAATAATGTTAGATTGTAATCTGAGAAGCAAAAGATAAAACATATAAGTGTCCAATAAATTTTATGCTTCAATGTTCAAAGCATGACAAATATTTGCCTCTTTTTCAGGTTAGCAATTAGTATTTGTAGTCATTATCTGAAGCAGTGCAGTGTATGAATAGATTATAGAATAGAATAGAAAACCTTTAACGTCCATGAGACCAAAAGAAAGCCTATGGGACAGTAACCCCTGCTATTTTAGCATTGTGAAGTGTTGTTCTCCTGCCGTTTAGTTTCATAATGAGCTCTCCCATTCTGCCCACCCATTCCATGCTAAATAAATCTTGAAAATTTGCAATTGTTAACCCACTTATGTAGCTACCTCTGATGTCACTGTAAGCTTTACAATCTAGGATAAAATGCTTTTTTGTTTCCACCTGCCCTGCTGCACATAAGATACAAACCCTCTCTTCCCAAACTTCTTTTGGCCTTTTCCATCTCCCCATTTCACACTGAAGACGATGTGAGTTAGTCCTCAATTGTGCTATGAGAATCTTTGACCTCCATGGAATATTGGCCTCTATATATGCCTTTTGTTGATGGTCCAAGTTGGGAATAAATTCTTCTGCATAATACTTTTTCTTTCTCCCAACCGCCCTTGTCCACGTAATCTTGCGAAATTTTTCAACCTCATACAACTTTAATTCTTTACTATTATTAGGACACTCGTTCAAGTGAATGTTCCACTTGTTCATCCACTTACAATTTTGTTTCATCCATGCCTTCTTTCTTTCACCTAAGACACCTCTAAAAACAATATTTGGCCATCCATGAGCTTCCATCAACTCAACCTTTTTCAAATATCTCAAAAGACTCACCATAGCGATGGCCTCAATAGGAATTGCCCCTGTTTTAGCAAGAAGAATTTCATAGGGAACCGAAGCTTTTAGTTTGAATTTGCTTATGATCAAACGCTTTTGAATTCTCTCTATATGTACCCACTTGATGTCAGAAGTACTACCCAAATTTCACACCCATAAAGGACCACCAGAATAACTAACAACCCAAACAATATTTGAATAGTTTTTCAATCCCATAACTCTACCTCTCTACATTTGTTTTGAAGAGAAAAAAGTGCTCTCCAACCTCCCAAAGTTCTTCTCCTTCTACAAGTTTCCCAACATAGCTTGTTGTTGAAGTGAATTCCCAGATATTTATACTCCATTACTTCCTCTAGGATACTCCCTTCAAAATAAAAGTCAAACTAATTTTTTTTCTTCTTCTTAGAGAATACCATGATCTTGGTCTTAGTAATGTTAACTTGCATACCAACATCCTTGCAGAAATGCTCAAGAGCAGCCAAATGCGCTTGCAACCCTTGAACAGATCTAGCAATCAAAATAAGATCACCTGTGTATAAAATAAGTTTTACAACATACACTCCTAAAGGGACCCCTTCTCCACTCTTCAAATTCAACCACTCCCCAAGCTTATTGATATACAGGCCAAAGAGAGTAGGAGAAAGAGGGCAGCCTTGTTTAACCCCAATGTCACTCCTAAAGCATTCCGAAGTACCTGCCTAAGTTCTGATTTTTATCCGAACTTTTTCATAAAGCCTATGGACAGCAGCTCTAAAATGCTCAAGAATGTCAAGATCTTTGATTCTGTCCCACAACTTTTCCCTGGGCACTATGTCAAAAGCCTTCCTGAAGTCAACAAAACAACAAAAGGCTTCCCCTTTCTCATCCCAAATCTTTTCAATGATATGCCTCAAAGTGATGCCATGATCAATTGTTGAGTGTTTTGGCCTAAAACTCGCTTGCCCCTTTGCTCTCTTATTTTTAATTTCTGCCCATTTGCTGATTCTGTGTTCAATCATGCTACCCAACAATTTTGCAAACAAAGGGTTGATCATGATGGTACGATAATTAGATGGATTGTTAGCATCCCCACTCTTGAATAGGGGTATGGCTAAGCTGGTTATCCAATCTTTTGGAAACCCACACTGGATGATGCTGTTAAAAATATGCATAATATGAGGAGCAATGATTTCCACCCCCCACTTTAGATACTCTGCTTGAAGCTCAACCATGTCTCTTGCCTTTCCTACACTCAACTTTTTGATATCTTCTTTTAACTTCTTGCAAAGTGAAAAGCTTTGTTGATGTGTTCAACCTTGGAGGCTCTTCATTCCCTACATCTTGCTCATACAAGTGTTTTGAATATTCAAACCATTGAGTTGAGGTGATGTTATTCTTCGTTTCCTCCTTTGATTGAAGCTCTTTCCAAAAATGCTTTGGGTTGTCCTTTCCAATATAAAACAATTATTCCCGTCTAGCACTCATGAAACCTATTTTTTTAACTTTTACCATTTGCTTTTATAACCTTGTGTTCGCCTTTTCTTTAACTAGCTGCTTGCTTGCTTTCCTTGCAGCTTTACATTCCTCATCAAACCATGCATTTGCCCTAAATTGACTTTCTTTTTTCCTCTTATTCTTTGCCCTTTTGCAGCCCTCAAGTGCCTCTTGAATTTTATGTGTTAACTGATGACTTTTTAATCCTTGCTGCTGATTCCTTTCCTGCTGCATTAACTGCCTTAAAGTTTTCACAAATATGTTACAATTTTCTTGTGTTAATAGAATTCTGCCCTTTTTTTGAGTTTGATGTGCAGGCTGCTCCTGTTTCATAGACTGGTAGCTTTTAGGCCAGGACAGCAAAAGACAAACAGGATTACAATCAGACTTTAAGTCTTCCAAGGCCCCTCAACCACAACTTCCGTTATTTTGTAAACAAGGCTTTGTGAGCAAATAACATAGTCAACAATGCTCGCCACATTGTGACTTTAGTTGTCGTAATCATAGCTTTCTTGGTACAGAGTACAGCCCTAAATAGACATTTTTTTCAAGTTAATTTTTTATTTTTATTTTAAAAAATCATCTACTACACGTTTATCAAAGTCGCGATTTCACAGCTTGCAGCGTGAAGGAAAATTGAAGCTCAATCTTAAATTTCTTTGAAATTGAGAAGATAGAAATAAAATATGAGGATGTTATAAAAAGCTTTGAATTTGAATAAATTGGGGATTGTTCTGGTTTCAAAGTAATAAATGGCGACACTCGACTTCAATTGCAATTTTGTCATTGGAAAAACCGTATAATTTTTCGAATTGAGATTGTAAATGTGAGGATGTTTCAGAAAGACAGAAATTGTGTACCGTGAGCTACGTGAATCCCAATAGAGTGCAAGAAATGAGCACCGTGTGTGCCGCAGCACAATGCCACTAAAGTCCAAGCAAAGGCCAGCTTAGTAGTGCTCCTCTGTAGTGCCGCCTCCTTGTTCTTCGCCATGTCTTCCCATTTCCTCCCATAATTCTCAAAATTTGAACCAGGCTCTCGTTTCTTCGACGGAAATCCGCAGTCCGTCAAACGACAGGCAAGCTCTTCAGCTACCGCACTGGAATCGAGAACGTCCGTCTTGAGACGGACAGCCGCCATTTCGGTGAGCATGTTGACCGCAACAGACTCCACGCGGGAATCTGCACTGAGGAGGCTTCGAACCCGCGCGGCACAGCTCCCGCACATCATGCCGTGTATGTCTAATACCACGGAATTCAAGGCCGATTTCGGGACGGTTGATTGGAGGGGCGTGATGTCCGGAAGGCTAAGGCCGGTGTCGATGGCCTGCGAGCGGCACACCAAACGGCCTTGCGCCTGCACTTTGCGCAACAAATTGACGTGCACAGGCTTTCGCTTTCCAATTCTAGTTGCGTGAAAAGTGTAGCTGGTTTTCAGAGGAGCAAATTGGCTCAGAATCATCTGCTGCGCCATTTCGGGAACCTTGCAACTACTCGCCTGGGCGCCCGGGTGTATAAGATACGAATTTTGGGAAAACAGAGAAAATACCATTGTTTCGACAGTGCTCTGTCTGCACAATGCTTAGCTGCCACGCGTCCTCCTACGACCCAACCATCGCGAACCTGAAATCCAACCCATAAATCTTTTTTCCGCACGCGGGAAATTCGTGTTCAACGGAGAACAAACTCACGGTTACTTTTTCTTGTGATAGACATTTTGGTCTCCTCGACATTATTAATAAAAAAATTATTTTGAATGTGTCAGCTCATCAGAGAAGCTGTTTTTGGTTTCGTGCACGTTAAAAACTTTCTATTTTATTCTATTTTATTAGAGTTTGAATTCTATTCTATTTTATGAGAGTTTGAATTCTATTCTATTTTGAGAGTTTTAGGTTAAGTTATAATTATTTTATTAATGAGAGTTTGAATTCTATTCTATTTTGAGAGTTCTATGTTAAATTATAATTATTTTAAAGAATTAGGTTTATACATTTGTAGGAGTCTAGTTATTTTGGATAAGTTTTAATTATTTTGTCTTATATGTAATGATTAGTGTAA
>VDFB02030525.1:0-20968 GCA_007258455.2 Sequoia sempervirens
TTGTGAAGAGTGGTTGGAGGACATATTTATCTTAGAGTATATTTAAATTTTATATTATATTATTGGTCGACACCACTAGCTTATTGAGCACTATAGACCTAATCAGATATTATAATAGTTTGGGTTGAGATAGGGTATTCTAACAAAAAATATCATGCAATTGCACAATTTGCATAGGAAGAGGAATAATTTGGCATAGGAAGAGGGATAGTGAGGTTTGTGAATATACTTGTAGCTAGCAAGATTGAGCTAGAGGAACATGGTACACGTGTTGTGGGACATTAGGGAGGGAGTCACAAATGTAGGAGTCACCCTAGAGTACAAGACATGGTGACAATAGTATAGGCCACCCAAATTAAATATTTCATGCTAGGTGGAGGTATAGGATAAGATCAGGGTAGCATTTGCAGAGGTTCAAACAAGGAGGATGCAAATATAGTAGATTGGTGGGGTTCCTAGGGAACTACCAATGGTTGGAGGAGGGGGATACAACCAATAGGGACAAGATGAAATTGGGACATGCATAGGAGGATTTCATGGATTTAAATGGCTAAGCATAGTAGGGATAGGGCTGAGAATGGTCACCAAAAACACATGAGGTAAATGATCTCCATGTGATACTAGCTACAACTTTATCAAAGGGGGATTCCCTATAGGAAAAGTAGAGCCAAGTGTTGGTGAGTGAGATTAGGCTACAAAAGAGAGGGATAGCCTCAAAGTAGAGAAAGACATCCTAGTCAGAGATATGGACTAGATGATAGTGGAGAGGGATAACCTACAACATGTACAAGATATTATTTAGATATAACTATAAAGGGATCAGGTGAAGTCATAAACATTGAGAGGAGATAGGCACCAGGAATGGTCACTACTAGTGTCTCATGGGCTGAGCTAGGGTTTATTAGAGGTGGATAAGGTTTCCAAGGAGATAGCACAAGCACTTAGGAAGGCACATTACTATAGGTCTTTGTATGAGTGTGTAGTGCCAATAGAGTAGAGGGAACCCTCTTATGTAGAGAAGACCTTGCTAGGATATTGTGGGTTTGTGAGGTTAGAAAGGTTGGTGTTAGTGTCTATACCACCTCCTCCACCTATATGGCCAAAACTAGATACAAGGTCTCAAGGAGATAGTGCTACCTAGAGCTAGCTATATTGTTTTTTTTGGAAGCTTGGTGATGTTGTCATTGATGTCAACCCCTAGCATTAAAATTTTTGAAAGCTTGGAGTTATTGTGTTTTCAACACAATTTTGTTAGTGTTGTCGTCGTAGTCAACTTTCAATATAGTTGTGGAGATTGTTGGAGCTTGCTTGTGTTGATGATATTATTGGTAGTATGGATGTGTTGTGGTTAATGAAAAGTGTTGCAAATTTTGTAGATGTATTGAAGAGGTGTTAGTAGTGTTGTAGTTGCAGTTGGATCAATTGGTTTCCAAGTACTTTTGAGAAAAATTTGAATAAAAGAGATTATAGTGTGACAGAGTGGTGTTATGTATTCTACTTTGCATTTCTTCAGTCTTGAATTTATGCTTGTAAGGTTTGGATATGATGATCGAAGATGTTCAAAGGTTCTATATCCAAAGTTTTAGGTTCTGGATCATTTTGCAATGAAAGTTGTGTTTGACAGTTTATCTGTATGTGAAGAAGGTTGTTTGGGAGATATGAGATTGCTCTACATTTTTTTGCAGTAAGGTTTCTTGTCTTGCATATTTACGAACATTCTTATATTGTCTTTATTTCCTTCCCTTGAGGTTTTAGGTGTCGAGGTGTTCCGCAAGGTTGGTTAGTGAGTTGTTTTATGTGGCAGTGTGTCTGTTTGCACAAAATGATGGTGTTCTCAATTTTAAGTGGTTGTGATAGAGTTGCAGAATATTCTAATGATGTTGGAATATTTTGAGATGTTGTATGGATATTGTGGAGTGTTTTTATGTGGTCCATGTGACTTGAAGAAGCGTGTATGTGGTCACTTGTAGTGTTAGTTCAGGTTTAGCTGACTTGGCATGCTAGAGCTATTTGTGGAGGTACCTCATGGATTGTGAATGTGCTGAGTAGTGTGGTGATGTATATTTGGGTCCTATTTAATCCTTGGTATGGTCACCTTCACTTCTTTCCATCGTGGAAGTGTTTGGTGTCAACCTATTTTGTAATTGCACATTTGAGGTGCATAATTGACCTTGGAGAATTTTTTCAAGGCTGAGTATGGTATAAATGCAAGGTAGAGTATTGGAGAATGGTGTGTGTGTGTGTGGTGTGAAATTCGATCAAGTGTTGTGATGTGAATGTGAACTTTGACAACTAAGGCTATTAGAAGTAGTGAGCAAAAGGTGTACATTTTTAATGTACTTGAAGTTACTGAAGGTAGTGAGTTGAAGGTTGCGAATGGTTTAGAGTTGTTGTGGTGGATATTCTTGTTGCTTTGAGATGGATTTCTCTTTGTAATAGTCCTCTTCCTTTCTTCTTTCTAATCCGATAGTGAGCCCTTATTTATTTTGGGTAGTGAGACCTCTGGTAGTGAGCCTATTGTATTTGGTGTTGCGATTCATTTATATAATGAGCTAATCCTCACCATGGTTTTTTCATTCTTAGGTTTTCCACATAAATTTGATGTTCTATTATGCATGGTGTTTTGATGTGTTGTTGTTTCACTTGTTTAATTTCATGTTAAATTTGATTAAGGGTTTAAGGGCTAATAAGGATCTGAATGTTAATGAGGGTTTTCGATGTTCTACTGTACAACTGATTCTCCCCCCTCTCAGTTGTCATGTGCATCTAAAAATTGGTATCAAAGTAAGGTTCCTTGAAAGAAGCTTAACCGCTTGAGGTAGATTTGTATGGTGCACAAGAAGGAGGCCCCCTTGTTTGATGGGACAAATTATGCATTTTGGAAAACTAGGATGGGAGGTTTCCTTGTTTCCCTAGGGTTTGGAGTTTGGAAGTCAATTGAAGATGGATATACTATGCCCACTAATGTTCTGGAAACTAATGATGAGATCAAGGCATAAGAGAACAAAGTCAAAGAAAGGAATGCTCTTTTGAGTGGCCTTACTGATTCATAACTTATGAAGGTTATGGGCTACAAATCTGGTAAAAAAATAAGAAAGAATCTGGAAATTATCTATGAAGGAGATGATAAGGTCAAGCAAGAAAAGATGCAAAATTTGAAGAATAAGTTTGAAACCCTAGGGATTTTAGAAGATGAAGATATTGCATGCTTCATGCATAGAGTGGATGAAGTTGTCAATTCTATCAATGGCCTTGGTGGAAAACTAGAAGAAGATGAGATGGTGAAGAAGGTATTAAGAACTCTTCATAACTTATAGTTTTAAAGTTTCTGCTATTGAGGAAGCTTAGGATTTAGATCATTATTCTAGAGATCATTTGTTTGGTTCTTTAACTACTTTTGAATTGAGAGAGTTTGGTCAAAATGATTGAAGAAAATAGTTTGCTCTTAAAGCTAGCAAAAAAGAGAAGGATGATGGATCATACCTGGATGATTTGGATGAAATAGAATAAAATTTTGTGAGAAGATTCAAAAAGGGCACTAGAAAATATAGAGGTAAGATACCTTTCAAATTTTTTAACTATGGAAAGCTAGGTCATTATGCTTTAAGATGTCCAACCAAAGTTTCAAATGACAAATAGAAGGATAATAAAGGTAAATCTCTAAAGAGAAGTTATTATGTTAAAGAACATGCTAGCATATTTGATGATGAATCTGACTACCCAAATGATGAAAATGATGAATGTTTGTTCATGGATTTGAATGATGGAAATAATTCTACTAACTTTGAAAGATGAAGGAAATTTCCCTAAAAAAAGGTCACAACATCAAAGGACTATAGTGACTGATTTTCATGCTAGAGAGGAGAAAAATCACTCGATAATTGATAGCGGATTATCAAACCATATGATAGGTGATAATAGTTGTAAGATAGGGAAAATCAAAATACAAAATAGCTAAGACCAAGTAGCAACCACTCTACCTAAGATCTAAGCCCAAATCCCAAATCCAAACAAGAGAGTACAAATGATAAAAGAGACCAAGCAAAAATGAAAGCATAAAATAAAACTCCCCTATCACAGTTGATTATCTCCCTTGCTTCTCCTCCATTCTTTCTCAAGTTTCATTTGGCTTTTCCCTCAAATTTTGAAGTGCTTAAATACCTGCAAATGACAATGAGAAGATAGCAAGAACTTTGGAGAGTGTGGTTGTAGAGCAAAAATAATGGAGAAAGCATTCTTTTATAGAAGAGCTATTGGAATGGACGGCTGAGATTAAAGCTCTAGAAGATGCCCAAATCAACGGTGGAGATTGAATGCACCACATAGTGGTAGGGTTAGGGACGACCAAGGATAGATGGACAATATTGAAAGAAGATCAGAGAGAATCAATGGTCAAGATTTGAAATGAGAAAGTGGAGGGAAAGTAGTGGAGAAAATTAATCAATTATTTAATTTGGGAGAGCATGTGGGCCATCAAATAATAATTTTTAATTGAAAAAGGGGATCTTGACAATTAAATCATATTATTATTTAATTTGGGAGAAGTGGAGTAATCAAATATTAATTTTTAATTCATGGAGAAGTATGTGAGGGAATAAATAATCATTTAAATTATTTATTTGAGATAATAAGGGAAATGGATATTTAATTTAAAGTGGTTGTGCAACCATTAAATTAAATATGGAGGAAATGGGAAAGAGGAATTAAACAATTAAATTAGATTAATTATTTAATAGTTCCAAAGAGTGGTAAAGGGGGAGTTAAATAATTCTAATACTTATTTAACTATAGAAGGACATAAAAGATTAATGAATAACTAAATGATAAAAACAATTATTTAACTATAGATGAACAATGAAGAGCGAATAATTAAATTAAAAAAAAAATATTTAGTAATAGAAAGAAAGAGAATGTTAGTGACGTAATTAAATAAATATTAATTTGTTTAATTAATCAAAAGAAGAATTAAAAAAGGGAATGTGAATTAATTAAATAATTAAAATTATTTAATTAATAGAAGAATGTGATTAAAGATAAATAATTAAATAATTAAAATTATTTAACTAAATGGGGGAGAAGAAAGAATGATGTGAAAAAAATGGCACTCACAAACCAAGACATTTTTCAGTGTCTACATTTTGCCCCTCTTTGACATAATGTGATTTGAGCGTTGTGTTAAAGAATAATTGAGAAAAAAAAAATCAAATCATGCCCTACCATGCCTCAGTGAAGGTGAGATAGACCTATCCCCCCTCAGATTTTTTTTCAATTTTTCAAAAAAATTGAGAAATTATTTTGAAAAGCCATTTTGATGCACTAACAAGAGAAGAATTCAGCTTGCAGGCCATTAGGATGATTGCAAAAAGGAAAAGCGAGAGCATGAAGAAGGTGGATGGTAGTATGGAGAAGACATATGTCAGTGTGGAGTTAGTTAGATGAAAAGGGATGGACATTCTTGCTTAACATATGTCAACTTGCATGTTTATCATCATTGGGTGTCAAAATTGTAGCAAATGGAGCACAAATACCATGGTATGACATAGACCAAGGTGTGCAATGTTGGCACTTGCAAAAGAAAAACAGTAAAAAAGAAAAGGAATGCCATGACTCATAATAAGGACCTAGTTTCCCTAGCTTTTTTGTCAAGACAAACCACAAAAAATAATCAAAAGAAAAAAGATCATGATCCATCATTGCCCCTCTAAATCCTTTGTGGGACATCCTTGAGGTAGCTAGTAATATGACCAAAGAAAAATCGAAAAGATAAGAAACAAATTCAACAATCATTTAGACCAGTTGCCAGACTTTATTTGATGATGAGATTGATAAGGTTGATTGATTGACAAGTTTGACTTATAGGTTGACCAAATTGACTGATTGATTAATTGATAAGATTGACCGATTGTTTGACCAAATAGTTTAATTGAACAAATAGATTGAATGACCAAAATTGATTATTTGACCAAGATTGATTAAATGACCAGATTTGATTGACTAGATTGAGTGACTGATAGGATTGACCAATTGACAAGATTGATTGATTAATTTACCAATTTGATGGATTGATAGGTTTTGACCAATTGACAAGATTGATTGACCATGCCTAGTTTCAGGAAAGACATATCTTGTATAAGGAAAATGTCAAGGTTGACAAATGAACAATGTCTCAATTCAAGGAGGACACATCCTAAATAAGACAAGATCATAAGACCATTGACTTGATGAGGATTGATGATTAGGAAATTGACTAGTTTGGATTGAAGAACAGTTGGATAGTTAATTTGTTGGTTTGAGATTTGGTTTAGATTCTTGATTGCTTGAAGACAAAATACCTAGATAGACTCGAAAAACCCTAAAGGGCTAACCTAGGGCCTTGGGGGCTCATTGATTGATGGCCTTGCCTACGTTATAAACATAGAGACCTCGTAGTTCAACCGACACTGACCCAAAATTGATTCAATACTATGACACAAATCTTGATTGATTTGACTCAAAAAAACCCTAAGGGATTGACCTAGTGCCTCGAGGCTCATCGAAAGATGGCCTTGCCTACGTAGCAATGCATAGAGACAACGTAGTTCGACTAGACTGAGTTTGACTTTGACTTTTTTTTGGAGTTTTGATGTTTTCTAATTTTTTTGTTGGATTTTTTAAGGTTTTATTAATTTTTTTTGGATTTTGATGTTTTTTTTATTTTTTTGGTTTCACGATTTTTTTTTGGATTTTAATGTTTTTGATTTTTTTAGATTTTGATGCTTTTTTTGGATTTTGATGGTTTTCTAATTTGTTTTGGATTTTTATGGTTTAAAAACTAATACCATGTGTAGGCTCTCATGAAGACGTAAGTCAAGGAATTGCCCCTAGTCAGGTATAAGACCAACTTATTATGCACAAAGTGGAAATTGATGGATGCATAGGATGGTCATGAAAGGTGAAGAATGCTAAATGTCAATGGTTCTTAGGCCATGAGAAGGGTGAAAAAGCTTTATTATGCATGGATGAAAGGAAAAAAACTAGATAGAGTGATAGTAGATAAAGGAACATAGATCGACTACGCATGGCGCCTGTTTGCTAGGTTTTCACCATGGTACTTATCCAAAGTGCCACTGAAGTGGTTTTCACTGTTGGAGGAATCATTTCTCTTTACTACATTTTTTATTTTTTCCATTTTTTGATTTTTTTTTTGTCACCAAGACACCTATTTGCCAGGTTTTCATCAGGGTGACTATTTTTTTAATTTTTTGATTTTTGTTATATTTTTTACTTTTTTTTTTACTTTTTGACTTTTTCAAAGGGATTTCTCTAGAAGCTAGGTGTAATATCTGCTAAGATGCATGTTGTTGATGGGATCAAGTAATGTTTCACCTTCAAGAGTAGATAGCTGATAAGCACCAAACTCATATGTTGTTGATCTGAATGACCACACCAGACAAAAGGATCTGATTTGAATGAAGGGTGTGAATGATGGATACAGAGGATGATTGATGCAACGGACGAAGGGAGCTAGGGTATGATTCCTAAAATTCACACTATGTGGGCCATCAAGCTTCACACAAAAAGGAGTGGGCAACCAATGAGTTATAGTATGTGAATGGGTCGTCGTCAAAGGTCCATTGAAGAACATCACCAAGGGAGATGGAATGATATGACAAATGAGCAGATATGGATGGATGTGGAAGAGTGTATGGATTTGGTGAAAAGGATGAAAATGGATACTTTGGATCAACAAGCTCTTCTTTTGACATTCTGATTTGATAGATGCCCCTAGTTATTTTTGATGAAGAGACATAGTTGGAGATCAATTCTTTCTTACTTTCATTCTTGAATTTTATTTTTATCTTTGACTTGTCCAATAGCTTTTGATTTTGGCTAGAGGACTTTTCTTGATTTTTCTTTCTTTGCATTCTTTCTTTTGATTTTGCATCTCCATTTGTAAAGAGCATTTTGAATTTTGGTTCTTGAGCTTTATCCTTGTTATTTTCTTGAAATAATACTTGTTGATCCATTTCTATGAGGAAGATGAACATGGGTGAGATGGATGGAATAGTAGGAATGTGTGATTCATGAAAAAGCTTGGCAATGCATTCAATATATTCTTCAAGACTATCCTTTTCGACACTATTAATGTCAAAGGAAGCTTGCACATCCTTAACAAGTTGGAAAGAAGACTTAGTAGAGGCAACAGTAGGGGATGCATACCCTAACCCAATATGTTCAAAGTAGAAGGGTGATGGTTTAGAAGATGGAGTGGATGAAAAAGAACCATGAGATGGAGAGAGAGGATCATGAGCTAATATGGTAAAGATGGAGGTGTCATCAGGATCCCAAAAGGTCTCGATCCAGGCACGACCATATGAAGTTGACTCAACATCATTCTTAAGAGTCTGGATATCCTTAACAACATTAACATTTTCTCCTATGGATGACTTCTCAGCACAAAATGAACTATCCATACAATACTCTCCACATCCCATGCCATAGATCTAGGCCTTGGTTTTGGAAGGTGTGGTGAATAAAGTAGATGATTTGATCAAGGAGTATGGATAAATATAATGTGACAAGGTGGAGGACAAGGCTTCTTGATTAGTAGGTACTTGAATCTCAGTAGTGCCTCTCAAATTATTGCAGAACTAGAAGGGATTGAGATTCCTAGTATGGTAATTTTAGTGCCATCATATGTAAATTTGAGGCATTGGTGATAGGTGGAAGGTACAAATATCATGGAATGAATCCATGGGAAACCAAGGAGGAGATTATAAGGCAGGTCCAAATCCAAGACATGGAACATTGTATTATGAACATTGAGGGCAACCCTCACAGGCAGAGTAATTAATCCTTCAGATGAATGCTCAAAATCATCATAAGCCTTGATAGCAATTTTCTATCTATGCAAGCTTTAGAGTGTCCCAATGCTTTCACAAATTTTAGGGTGCATATATTCAGACCTACTCCACCGTCTACCAAGACTCATATGATTTTATGTTTATTAATGAAAACTTCAAGTTGTAGTGGATCATTGTGATTTAGATTTTCTATGGAAAGATCTTGTTTAGAAAAGGTGACATGGTGTGGTGTAGCTATAGATCCTATCATGGCTTGAAATTGGTTGAAATTTAGGTCATAAGGGATGGATGTATCTTGCAAGGCTTTGTCTAGAATGGCTTTGTACTCTAGGGAGATGTGAAGCAGCTCAAGAATAGATATCTATATGGGCGTTTTCCCTAGATGATCAAGAAGATTGTATTGAATTTTTGGTTGTGGATTAGAGGTAGCCCCTTGAAGGGTTACCTTGGATTTGCAAGTGGTGATGACACATTCTGAACTTTTATTATTAATGGTGATGGTGGTAACATGACTATCAAAGGCTCGAATGTGATTAATGATGGTACTATAGTCATGTTAAACATTGGTATAATTAGTACTATTGTTACCTGACCTGGAGGCCTTCCCTTTTCCATGTTCTTGCAAGGGAGTTTTGAATATGGTATGATCAATATTGGTTTTAGGTTGTGGGTTATCCACTAAAATGTCTCCTTGTTCAATGAGTTCTTGAATGATATTTTTGAGTGTCAACATGATGATGTTTTATGTGCTTTTCCATGGTGATATTGGAGGTCCTCTACATTGTTGGTTATTTTGAACTGCATTCAATGTTTGATCTTGACTTTGTGTTTAGGTGTTTGATGTGTTTGATGTGGAGGGACCTTTAACGTAAATGGTAGGGTGATTTTTGTTTACTACTTTTGCATCAACAACTCCATTATTAGTGACATTCTTGTTTTGAGACCAAAATTTTCCTTTATCATTATTAACTTTGGGGTTTCTTTGGAAACTTTGAATAGTCCTTTTTCCATGAGAGCTTTCTCAATAAAGACACCTTTTTCAATAATATCCTCAAAATTTGTGCAACATTGTATTTAGAGTTGAGTCATCAATTCTATGTTAAGGTTTTCCATAAACATAGGAACTAGTTGTTTCTTAGGTATGTGGCAAGGACACTTGCTAGCCATACTTCACCATCATTGGTAGAATGATGTGAGTGACTCTCCCTCATCTTGTTTAGTTGTGCACAGTTTTGGGAGGGTCATGTCACTTTCTATATTGAAGACAAAGTGATTAATGAATTTGTCAGCCAAGTCACCCCATGTCTGAATCCCTGGAGGAAGGTGTGCAAACCAATCTAGAGCCTATCTTGCAAGACTTCATGGAAATAGTCTCATCAAATAAGTAGGCTCATATGCAATGTCCATACATGCCATGTTAAATTCTCGTATATGTTCCATTGGATCCCCGTTCCCTTTGTATTTGGTAAAAGTTGGTGGAGTGAAATGAGGGGGAAAAGGTGGCCTGTATAGATTTCTATCAAATAGATAAGGACACAATTCCTCCATAGAATATGTATTTTTGTTGTTCCCTAATTGCATGTTTTCCATTTGTTGTTGTATTGCTTGTATTTGTTGCATTAAGGTGTTTGCGAGAGATGGTGTTGCATTTGGTTGATTTTGTATGATGGCATTAGTGTAAAATGTTGGATTTGGAGTGGCATTTTGTTGCATGGGACCTTGTTGATATTGATGTGTGGATGTTGTATTGTGGTTATTTTAATTTGGAATGAAATTGGTATTTTTATTTGTCCCAAAAGTCATGATTGTGTTTGGTGTGACATTTTGAAATTGTGGTGTTGGACCTTGATTGGTATTTTGGGATTGAAGTGATGGACCTTGGTTTGTATTTTGAAATGATGGCATGGGACCTTGATTTGCATTTTGAAATTGAGGTGTAGGAATTTTATTTTTACTTTGAAATAAAGGTGTGGGGCCTTGATTTTCATTTTGAAATTGATTTGATACTTTATGTGGAACAATATGGATCCTCCTTGATTTATTGGGTTGATTTTGAGGTGTGGGTCCTTGATTTGTGTTTTGGAATAGAAGATTTGTGAGTGTTGTAATCATGGGGTTTGATGATGAGGCACCAAATTAAAAAAAATTTCCTTGTGTTCTGGCATGAGTTCTCTTGCTTCCAAATGTTGGTGGATTAGGAATGTGTACATTTGTTGCCATGTGTGTTTTTGTCCTGAGAGGTATGCTAGTGAACATTTGGTGTGAGAATGGAATTCCTAATGAGAATGTGTTTTGGATGGAACCTTGGTTTAGTCCTTGTGTAGATCCCTCTACAAGTGTAGAAACATCATAGCCTTGAGGAATTTTGGCCCCTTTTTTAGCTAGTGCATAAAATAATTTGTTTGGATCAACACTAACAAGCTCATCTATAATGTGTATAATCCTTGGATCTTGGGAGGCTCTTTCAATCTCTTCTAGAGTTAAGCATTTGTCGAAATCTATTAAGCCAAGGTTATCAAATCTGTTTGGTGATTCTCTTTGTGATGGTGAGGATTGATTTGAATTTGATCCAAAATATGTGTCATGAGGGGGACTATAAAAGAGGTCACTTGAGGAATCCATTTCCTTTCTCTTTGCTCGTGATCTTGTTTCAACCATGTAAGACTTGTAAGGTGAATATGATAATGTAAGCATACTAAATGCAAAATGGGATATGAGACTATACTATGTTTTTTAACTTTTTTGGATTTTAAGGATACGAGGATGAAAATGATGATGCACCTAAGACCAAGGTTTGGGATGCAATGATGATAATGACCTTTATGACCAAAGGATGTGGTATGAAAATGAAGCTAAATGAGACTGGGGGATGTCAAATGATATTAATGATATGGACCTTAAGATCTAAGAAAAAGGATGCTAACCAAGCTTTGCTGATCCAAGATTACAAACCAAATTGTCATTGACCTTTATGAGGACCAATATTGAGAGATTTTAATAGGATGAGTCTAAACTAAGACATAAGTTTTAGACTCAATTTTGACAATGACAATTATGATGATGGCAAATGATAAGTTGAAAGATAAAGATCAATGACAATATGAATAAGCAACCATGAATTGTCCAAAGGTTTGATAAGCTTCCTATGTCTAAAATCTAAAAGGTATGTGCAATCTAAGCCAAACCTAAGACTTACTATGCTAGGCAAGGATGGAAAATGCAACCTAAATGAAAATAATGGAATGGATTGATCAAGTTTTGCAAGTCTAATGTTCAGATGATAAGATCACTATCAAGATGATTAAGATCAATATTGAACAAGTATTCTTTGAAATTCTGATAATCAAGCAATTGCAGTTCACTATTTCTACAAGTGCGGTGAGCTATGTGCTAGTTTCAAGTTTAATGATCTCAAATGGTTTTCATTTTTGGTAAATGTGGAAATATGATCAAAGATGCTCTAAAAACACATAAAACACTATAAAGATAAATTTGGCTATTGAATTTGTGAAAATTTTGGTATGTGCATGTTTATGTTTAGTGGTTATTCACCCCAATTTCCACTGGTATAAACACATATTGAAAACAATCAAGCATTGCCTATCCCTAAGGTCAATGTCCAATGGTGTGACACTCAAGCCCACAACTTGAAATCTCCTTCGAAGCGAGTGAGGGACACCATTTCAGATTATGTATCAACTCTTGTCTATGAGAGTGGACGGATAGGGGCCTCCTAGAATGGAAGGATGACCCAAATCTCCTCGAAAAGTTACAAGTAAAAACAAGTAACTTATGCTATGTTGAGGATTCCCATCTCACTCAAGGGAGCCATATGGTGAGTAACTTTCAAGGTATGGTGCTACACCCTTGCACTAAGAGTGACGCCAAGATAAGTCAAGCGATAAGGGTGGCTACTAAAATGGTGTCTAGCCACAACTTGGGGACATGCCACCTCACGAGCATCTAGCAAGCCACTTAAGGCTTTAACCAACCTTACTAAGGGAACTTATACACAAAGGTACCTCCCTGTTTTGATCGACATTGTAAGGCAAAAGCTAATAGTAATTAAACTTGACTTTCATTTAATCCTTTTATATACTAGCCCAAGGGAATAACCGGTTTGAGTCACCTTCGAGTTCTTTGCTAGAATGTGTCTCTTAGGCAGGCCTAACTAAAAAGATAAATAAGATGCAATGATTTCTCTTTACCCAATATTGTAGAAGGCGCAAGGGGAGAGGATACTCTCACTACACCTTATGAGATCTACTACAAAAAGTGTGCAAGTGCACCAAACACGGTAGAAAATCGTTTAATAAGTAAACCAAATTGAAATGTGTCCACTAAAGAAAACACTCAAATGCTAGTTGTAGTTCGTTTTACCCCAATGAGTGTGATATGAAAATTTATTATTTGTTTTAAAATTGAATGCATGAAGGATGTAGTTTTTGTTCATTTTAAGCCTCATGAATGTAGAAATGCAATTTGTTGTTCATTTTAGATCCCATGAATGTAAAGATGCAGATTGTTGTTCATTTTAAATCCCATGAATGTGACATACAAGTTTGTGATTAATTTTAAGCCCATGAAATGTGTTAAAAGAAAAAAAAAGTGATCCTATTTTAATCAAAGAAAATCCCAAAACCCTACAAGCAAAGGATTAATATTTTCAAAAATGCCTTCTCCCAAAAAAGCCACATGCTACAAACAAAAGATTAGTAACACCAAAAAACCTTTAATGATAACATAAAATTAAAAATAGCGATAAATTTTTGAAAACTTAATGAGATTGAAATCCGTAAGATTTTGTGGAAAGCTATGACTCATACCTACAAAACCCATAAACCTTTCTGCAAAATTCTACACAAAAAAATTGTTATAGATGAAAGAAAACAGATATTTTAAGAGGTTAACAGCCAAATTTTAAAAAAAAGCAACAAAATTAAAACATCCATAACTTTCTCAAATAAAAATGAAATTTAAAATCATAAAATGTTGTGGAAAATTGGAAGTGCAATTTGCAAAACCCAAAAACCGTTATATGAAATTCTATACATCCATTTTTTAATGATTAAAGGAATATGACGGGTTTTTATGCAACATCCTAGCTATAACCTACAAAACTCTTTTAAAACAAGTAGAAGATTAAATTGTTTCACATGGGGTTCACCAGTGTAAGATAGGGAAAATTGAAATGAAAAATAGCTAAGACCAAGTAGCAACCACTCTATGTAAGATCTAAACCCAAATCCCAATTCCAAACAAGAGAGTACAAATGATAAAAGAGAGCAAACAAGAATGAAAGCATAAAATAAAACTCCCCTATCATAGTTGATTATCTCCCTTGCTTCTCTTCCATTCTCTCAAGTTGCAAAGCTTTTCCCTCATATTTTGAAGTGCTTGAATACGTGCAAATGACAATGACAATATAGCAAGAACTTTGGAGAATGTGGTTGTAAAGCAAAAATGATGGAGAAAGCCTTCTTTTATAGAAGAGCTATTTGAATGGACGACTGAGTTTAAAACTCTAGAAGATGCCCAGATCAGCGATGGAGGATGAATGCACCACATAGTGGTAGGGTTAGGGATGGCTAAGGATAGACAATTAAGATTGAAAGAAGACCAAACAGAGTGAACAGTCAAGATTTGAAATGAGAAAGTGGAGGGAAAGTAGTGGAGCAATTTGAGAGAGCATGTGGGCCATCAAATAATAATTTTTAATTAGAGAAGGGAATCTTGACAATTAAATCATATTATTATTTAATTTGGGAGAGGAAGTGAAGGAATCAAATATTAATTTTCAATTCATGGAGAAGCATGTGAGGGAATAAATAATCATTTAAATTATTTATTTGAGAAAATAAGGGAAATGGATATTTAATTTAAAATGATTGTGCAACCATTAGATTAAATATAGAGGAAATGGGAAAGAGGAATCAAATAATTAAATTAGATTAATTATTTAATAGTGGAAGAGTAGTAAAGGGGGAGTTAAATAATTCCAATAATTATTTATCTATAGAAAGACATAAAAGTTTAATGAATAGCTAAATAATTAAAATAATTATTTAACTATAGATGAACAATGAAGAGCGAATAATTAAATAAATGAAAATTTATTTAATTATAGAAAGAAAGAGAATTTTAGTGACTTAATTAAATAAATATTAATTTATTTAATTAATTAATCAAAGGAAGAATAAAGAAAGAGAATGTGAATTAATTAAATAATTAAAATTATGTAATTAATAGAAGAATGTGATTAAAGAGAAATAATTAAATAATTACAATTATTTAACTAAACGAGGGAGAAGAAAGAATGATGCGGAAAAAATGACGCTCGCAGACCAAGACATTTTTTAGTGTCTACAATAGTAAGTTTGTTAAACTTGAGAAGTTTAAAGGTGGTCTTGTTAAGTTTGGTGATGATACATTTGCTAAGATATGTGGAAAAGGTTCAATTAGTTTTGATAGAAAGCATAATACAAATAATGTTCTTTATGTCAAGGATCTTCGACACAATGTGTAGCAAAGGATATAATCTTGTGTTTCAAGATGGTGGTTGTGAAACACATTTATGCCCTTCTAAGATCTGCATTTGGTTTTTTGGTTTTGCTAATATCGAGTTTAATATTGTTGTTTCAAGTGTTAGATTGCATTTTGGAGTTGATTTGCTATTTTTAGTTTTTTTCCCCATAGTGTTTTTTGACCTTGACCCCGGTCCTTCAGTCATAAGGAAATCTATAGATTCTCACATTGAGTTGATTCACCTAAGAGTTGTTAGTCAATTCGTTGTGGGGATCTCATTTCCTAATGAATTAGTGAGAAATAGGTCCATCATACCCCCTTATTACCAATTCCATATTTGGTGGTGGGGAACCTATTTTCCTCCTATTCATATAGATGTCATAAATAAATTCCAAAACAAATTTCTACATAAATAGTCTAAAGATAAAGTTCATCTAAATTTAAAATGTAGATGGTGCATTTGTGATGCTAAAGGACCAAAAATCATAATGGTCTTCATGGGTTTGAAAATTTGTCTTATATACATCCTCATACCTAATTCTAATTTGATGATAACTAGAACAAATATTGAGTTTGGTAAATAAATAAGACCATCAAACTCATCTAAAAAATATCAATTACAATAATTATAAAATTATCTTTTATGGTTTATTTTTTAGCTCTCTATAACCATGAAAAATTTCTAAGTGTCCTCTTTCTCACACACCATTACCACTAGAGAGGAGTAAGTACTCCAACTATTCATAATAGTGCGTACCTTTAGCATATATTGTACCATCTTCTCAATCTCACCTTTATGCACATATAGGTACCCACAAGACCTAATGTTGGGTGATTGGCTCCCTGGTACTAGTTGAATGACACAACCATATTCTCTTTTAGGAGGCAATCCTTTTGAATATCTCCAAAAAATATGAAGTGATTATCTATAACTTCTTGTAGATCTAGCAATGTATGAACCTTTCACTAATATGCTTCTAATGAAAATAATTGGGTCACAACTCCCTACTTGCCCCCTTACTAAGAATATTTTGCATTTGATGAGAACTTACCATCTATAAATACTCTACACACAACTCTCTAAGTTTGATTTCCTTGCTATCTAAGTTAAAAAACATGAATAACTCTTGGAAGTTTATCTAAATTATCTTCGATATAGTACATGCCACTAGATTCCCAACATAATGTTTGTTGCACCCATGGAGATACAAAACATAGGGAAATCTAGTCAGCGTTTTCCCATGGATAATTTAGTGCTATTACATTTCCTTGAACAATTGATAATACCTCCATATATAATCATGAATTAAAATTTTAGAGTTAGATAAATAAAACATTTGAAACGAGTGACTAACTTCTTATCAATGAAGTTGCACGAGTGCTTCCTAAAGCTATCAACACTATTACTCTCTATTTCTTTAAGAAACCCAATACCTCGAGAGTTTGTGGGCTGCTAATGCCATAAAGTACATGACAGTAAATAGTTGGTTGGATATTTCCTAATTCCTCATCTAGCTTGTTTCCATACTCTGATATCTCTTCTTCTTCTTCTTCTTCTTCCTCACTTAAATTTTCAATGTAGAATAATTTATTTTAGTGCATTTACATCCTTGACTCTATTTTCTATCATCGTTAAAAATGTGACCCTTTGGTCCTTTTTTCTTTAATTTATTGAGTCAATCTAGTGGGTTGATGGTATGGTTATGCTAAATAGCTCTTCTCTCTCATTCCATTGAACCCTTGCCTTCTAGGAGCTAAAAGTTTCTCCTCTACCCTACATGCAAGGATAAAAGAACCAAATATAGAAGTAGAACTAAACATGTGTACCATATGTTGGATATGATTCTTGAACCCACCAAAAAAATAAGTCATTCAAATTTTCATCTATAATTATCTCCATTTGTTGGAAGACAAAATCACTGAGAGGGGGGGGGGGGGTTGAATCAATGATTCAAGAAAGTCACAAACTTTTAAAATTTTAAACCAGAATATCAAATGACTATAACAAACTTCACTTGAACTCAAACAATATTATATGCATTACAAATTCAGATAAACATTTCATTAACTAAGACTGACTTGATAAACTTTACTCAAATATCAAAGCTTATAACTAAACCTTTTATGCAAGATGCTTTGATTTAAAGAATGGCAGAAATGAATGATTGGCATCAACAACTTTTTATGCAACTGATGACAATATTGTAATCAAGCAAATAAAGCATTCACACTTAGAAACATCACATAACACCAAAATTTGTCCTGAGTGGAAAAACCCTCTTAGGGAATAAAAAACCACTCGAAAAATCTTTCCTTTATTCACTTAGAGCACCAAATCTTTTACATTCAAGAGCACCAACTCCACAAAATATAGGAGCACCAACTCCACAAGTTACAGGAGCACCAACCCCACAAAATACAGGAGCACCAACTCCATTACAGTGCATAATAATCACATTATTCTATCAGAACCCTAGAAGTGCAATTTGCAGTCCTAGAATTTCAATAGAAGACTATAAAATTTTCAATAAGCACATTGAAGAATGTTGTATGAGAATGACAACATCTTCCTCAAATACAATAATTTGAGTATCAATATAAAGATTTTCAATGCAATACAACTACTGGACTGAATATTTGAAACATCATATTCCTCTTTTTCAAGTAACCCATGAAAATGCCTAAAGATCATCTTTTAAAGACCCTGTAAATAATAATCTCTGTATGCAGTTTGAATAACTGTAAACCAACTCGAGTTAGGGTTTGAATGAGAAACCCTAAAAAAATCTCTCTTAACAAACTGTATTAAACCCTTAATAAAAACAATATATTCTGTTGCATTTCAAGATGAGATTCTAGAAACCCTAATTGGGTTTAAACATAATCAACAAAAATATCTTAACAATAGCATTTTAAAAATCCCATTAGTAATAGAAATGATTTACCTATTTATGGTGAAAAACCAACTTAAAGAATACCTCAAAAACCTATCAAACAGTTCCATAACTATCCAACTGAAAGACGACATCAAGTCTTCTCTATCCAACTTCCACAGTCAAGCTTTCATTAGCTCACAATCAACAAACCAAAGCATACTGCCTTCTAGCTTATAACCTACTGTCCAAGCTTACAACAAACTCGATTAAGTCCTCTAGTGTTGGTTGTGAGAGCTTCAAGAGCTACATTGCAGCTAAGCAAATCATCCATGGTGGCTAGGGTTCAAAACCCTATTCTTTGCAAAAAGAATCAACATAATGTCTTTTGCCCTAAATTTCTTTCTTTCAAGTTTGTCAAAGACTTTATCAATCATAATGATGTTTTGAAGTCTGAAACAAATCAAAACACAATAGTTAATAAACCATTATTATGCTTTTGAAACCGATGACAAGTCTTCAACCACGTATACCGACAAAATCATTCCACATCATAACCAATCGTTCATTGCCAATGTCAAGTCACTAATAAATGAAATGAAGTCACACGTGTGCTGAGTCTCATACGACCCGATATAAACATTAGACTCAAAACATTAATCAACAATATTGATCCTTAATATTATGTTGACCAAGTAAAACATGGTGTAAGCACCTTTCCAAATGTACATGCCAATGGAAGTCAACAATAAACCAAGATCCTTATAACCATATCAAATACCGATGCAATGTGATCAAATGTCAAACAGTAATAATGTTGCTCAATACCAGATCACTTTACAAAGTGATTGACCACAATGAAACAATGTCATAACTTGTATGTTGTGTGCAAACATAAGATGTGCCACTCATATATCATTTGATCTGTCAGCTCAAGAAAAAATGCATCAATGTATAAACAAATGCATACCTCAAATGTATCTGCTAGTATGTGTAAGTCATTGTGCATAGTGTCTAAGATACCTGTTCAATAAGCAAATGTCATCATGTATACCATGTCAAACATCAACAACCATATACCTGATCTATGAATTGAAATCATGAAAAGGATAAATCTGACTTGTAGCACCCTATTAAAAAAAAATGATAACAATATCAGTAACGAACATGTATCAATTTAAACTGAAGCATGGAAATCTAAAACTTGTAATTGCATGCCATGAACCATGTGTAAAGACCATGTAAATCAACTGTAATCATCATGTATCAAAGCAAGATGAGAATGCATCCTATCAACATCCACCAAGCATATCATCACATTCATATCAACAAACCACTTTTGATATCAAGGACAAACCAAAAATAACTGAGAGCCAACACCATTAACATGAATAAGTTATGGAATTGTTGAATATAATCTTCGATTAATCCTATTTGCTATAATTTTTCTCTCTAGCTAAAGTAATTATTTGATACATGATTGTTATAATGTCACTACATCTCCTTCATAAAAAACTAAATAAGTGAAATCAACATCCTTTTTCTACCTTTGAGCACATAGCCATCAATAATGAATGAATTGCTCAAGTTCTAGCATTA
Organism: Sequoia sempervirens; assembly: GCA_007258455.2. Classification (NCBI taxonomy): domain Eukaryota; kingdom Viridiplantae; phylum Streptophyta; class Pinopsida; order Cupressales; family Cupressaceae; genus Sequoia; species Sequoia sempervirens. Next base: position 19,841 of record VDFB02030525.1, read on the forward strand.
AGGAAGCCATTGTCATTTTTTTTCCACTTATAATTTGATGTACACCAAAAAGATCATCCATTTAATTTATCTAATCTAGTGGAACATTGTCATCAAATTTGTGCATATCCACCTTCATTGGTAGGTTTTGGGATCTTGTGCGAGTACTAGCATTTGGATCACGATCAACTTATCTCGATGACCACCTTGATTAAGTGGGTTTTGGGGTGGTTCCTTTGGTACGAGAATGGCATCTTCTAGATTGATTCTTAGATACACACCATTTCCTTTTTCCAATGTTCTTTCATTTCGAACTTGATGCTAGAATTTTCTCCTTTTATTTCATATTGCATATTGCACATACCTTATTCTAATTAGCTCACTTTGTTATCCCACGGGAAGGATTTACAACTGAGGCCCTGTCCAATAAAAAATCCAAGTTTGTATCCTCTTTGTCAAAACTCTTTCCTAGCGTATATAAATTCTTGCCCCTGCCTTTAGCATGTGGTCTTACCATGCTAAGGATTGATACTGCAAAAATCTATTTTTTGTTGTTGACCAAATCAAAATGAGTCCAAATGACTTCAAATTAGACTTGTAGGTGGATCAATGTGCCCTTGCTCAACCTTCCAAAATTAAAAAAAACAAATCATTGTTTTATAGCCCTTAGAGTGAATTTTGTGGAAACCCTAATTCATAATATCTCTTTTAAATTTACTCCAAATGACTTTGAATTTGGATTGTAAAAACTTTAATATATCCTTAGTTAATCTTATTTTTTTTTTCCAAATTGAGAGAGATATGTTCTTCACAATTTGATATGTTGAATTGAAAAAATCTCCTTGTTTCTTATCTTTTGGATGGCAAGATCATGGTTTGCTACCACTTGTAATGCAATAATTTGCATGGGAGAAGAATATAATAGGGAGTATGGTACATATACTTGACAATACTTGAGAATAATAAGATATTTTAAGGGGGGGATCTCCACAAGTTTTCAATAAGAGCACAATTCATAATATGATGATTATAAACTAACCACTAGCTACTATATATTCCATACTTATGCCTTGAATGCAACTTAGACTGACTTAACTACCTATATAAGCCTATATAAGTGATTATAAAACTTAATGAAGGATTATGCTA
>VDFB02030526.1:0-57037 GCA_007258455.2 Sequoia sempervirens
ATTCAACCATAGGAGATACCACGTGTTTTCAATAACATAATTTAACAATAAGATTACAACTCTCATTCCTCGAATGAGGTAAATCCAATAAACATGGTTGCATAATACATCTTCCACCTCAATAAAAAATGAGGGGTAATAAATTACAAGTTCAACTAAAATGAATAAAGCATGAAATGAAACTAGATCCCACGAGCTCTCCAATTGGAAATCTCATCCACATGAACAAGAATAAGACCCAATGGATTAAGGTGCACGTTCCACCCAACCATGTGATACCTGAAGGCTCACCCCCCATGGTAAGAGATAGTAACCAAGATTCCTATAGAAGACCATCAACCACTAGACACAGGCTAACACACAACTAAACTAAATTAGATACAAGTACAATATCACTTAACACAATGGTTACAATGCTTCCATAGTTAAATAATTAATTGCATCACTGATACAAACATACTGTTGACTTAGGAGAAATGTCATAAGAATGTTACATGGGATATCCTGGTAAGTCTTCCTAGGTCTCGACCCCCATCTCAGGATATCCTAGAAACTGCTAACGACTCTCGGCCCCTCATGCAAACCAATGCAAAATTAGTTATCTCTCGTAAAGATGAGATAATGATCTTCGCATTCCAGGCCTTCTCGTCCCATCCCAAGTCAATACAATCCCTTCCATCCATGAGCAAGGAAAAATTAATCTTATTAAGTATTTGATACTACCTAACCTCTAATCAATTTATTTACATTATCACTAGATTAACTAACTTACAATGAGTTACCCTGATACCACTTTGTGTTTCAGCCCTCATTGCAAGCCACTCCTCTAAGATAACACGTGGAATAACTCCACAACCCAAGGGTACACAAGTGTGACCTAAGGATATTAAATCCCTATCCACAACATAAAGCCAACACATCTTGTTCATGATAACTGGGTATCTAACTGGATCCATTTAAACACACTACCCAAGGAAATTCAAAGGCTGACTAACAAACTATGACAACCCACTCAATTACATGAAAACCCCATCTAGAAGACTTACATAACAAATAACTTCATTTTCCCAACATCACGAAAGAGGGAGATTTCATAACAAAAAGAAAAATTAGGAAAATTATTATCCTACTTTAGGATTTCCTAAATCCCAGCAAGGCAATAACATATTGCATGTAATCAAATAGAATAATTAACATTATTAGAAGGAAGAAGCTTAAACTAACTATTTTGTTTTAACTTTCCAATTACAATTAATGTTTAAAAACAATTTTCCAATAACATCACTTTCCTATGAAATTAATATTTGCATCTATAACAAAACCGTTATAGAAAAAAAACTATAATTAAATATAATCTAAAACATATATATATATATATATATATATATAACTATATTTATCGGTCACATAATTATATATATATATATATTTATTTATATTTTAAAATATTTATATTTTAAAAATATATATATTTAAATTTCTTATTCACAATTATTTGCATAATTTAATTGGGCAAACCAACTATCGTCAATAATATTATATATATAATATAAACAAAATAAATTAAAAATTAAAATTAAAATTAAAAGCAATTTTATTTTGCTGGACTTACACCCTGGGAAAGGGAGGAGGTCGCGCGCCCATAGTGGTCGCACACTAACCCCTGCGCGGAGGTTGCACCACCGTGCGGGCGGGTCATTTCCATAGTTCATGGGGAGGCCACCATGCCACCCTCCACTGGGCGCATGGTTGTGGAAGCCATAGCTTCCTCCCCATGCCCCCTCAAATAAAATATATTTTATTTTATTTTCAATTAAAAATAAACGAAAAAAAATTTCCCCTGTGGTTTTTTTTTTAACAAAATTTCTTAGAAAATTTTGACAGATTTTTTTTTTAAAACAAAATTTTCTAGAAACCACAAAAATTATATTTATAATATATTTATGTATATATATATATATGTTAAGAGAAAATATATATATGCACATATATATTTACAAATATATACACATATTTCCATTTTACAATTAGATTGAACAATATTTTTCTACAGAAAAATGACAAATTACAGAGGCTCTCTTTTTTTTGTTTTCTTTTGTTCACAAAATTTACAGAGGAACTCTATCTCCACAAATTCACAAAAGAACTCCATTTCCACCATTTTAACAGAGATTTGCAAGGATTTCTCTTGGTCTCATTTGTTGTCTTTTTTCAAAAAAAAATTCTATTGAACCTAAAAATGATTTGCCAAATTTTTTTGTTGTTTTATTTTTCCATTTTCTACAAGAATCTAAATCTTTACCAAGATTTCAACAGAGGTTTTTCAAAATTTGATTTCAAGCAAGTTTTCAAAATTAAAAATACAAATTTTCAAAACTATCAACAAGAAAGAACCTGTGATCTAAAGCTTGAAGAAGAGCTTGAAGAAGAAAAGTTGAGCTTCCCTGCAAGATAATTTTTCCAAAGTTCTTCCAAAATCCTCACCCAAATCCAATAATGCATAACTCAAACAAGAATACCTTCATTTTCTTTTTAACAAAATTTTTCTCCAAAATGAAATATCTTCCCCAAATTTAGTCAACATAATCTAAAATATCCCATCCACCATAGTTATTACTCCCTTTATACAATTTGGAGATATATATATATATATATATATATATATATATATATTTTATTTAAAACTAAAATTTATTTTCAACATTACTTTATTACTCTTTTAAAATTTCTATTTCAAAATGAATTTAGATGTTTTTAAAAAAAAATCATTTCCAAAAAGTATTTAACTTTAAAAAAATTCTTTTAAAAAAACTTTATCACTTTTAAAATTTTCATTTCAAAAAGAATTTAACAATTATAATTTCCAAAATGAATAACTTGATTTAATTCCACACAATTAATTTAAATAATGAATAAAATAAATCTAATCCAAGATTGGATTATTTTATTAATTAAATTAAATTAATTAACAAATTAAGTAACATTTCTAACATTATAACCAGATAAATTTAATAAACAACTTAAATACATAAAGCCATTTATTTACCTTTTCCAACTTGCAATTAAATAAAATCAAGGACAAATGAACAACAAAGAAGCAACTTAACCCGACTAAAACCCGATGACACACTATGACTAGGGTGATGACTTGGCATGGAAAACCTAGCTACTATCTCCCAATTGAATATCGTTGGCCAATGGACATGCTCAAACTTGTGAAATCAAGTGGAGTCGATGCCCTGTACTTGTCAACTTGCAAACAAAGAGTATATCAAACATGCATATATATAACATTATAAAACACACCATGAAGAGGAAATCTAGGAATCGTAGGGCACTCAGAAACAAGTGGTACAATCCCATCCCCTTCACCAATACAGAATTACTAACTAACGAATCTAACATCAATAATATACTCAAAAGCATAAAACATCATTAATTAAATATCTACTAAGCTAATTCAAAGCATGCCATAATGATAACATTGGAGTAAAATACCATCACATCAAAATATAACATTCACATCGGTTTATAGTTAGCGATCAAATAGTAACCAAGTACGATAGTAAAAGTATCAATAGAAATAAAGCATACAAAGAAAAATAATGTCTGATCAAAAGAGCCAAAATGGAGGGGTGCTACATAAGGGGTACCCTACTAAAAATATAAAATTACACCCTCTGGGTGCATTTTTAGAAGTTCCTCTTGGTGTCATCTCGACTGAAGATATTGGGATATACATTTATAAAAAAATTGGAAGAGCCTACTTTTGGAAAAGCATGAATATTGAGGTTTGAAGGATTAATTGGAGAAGATTGTACCCTAAAACCATAACACAACATGCTTATGGAGATAAAATTATATGTGTGGGATTGATTTTCCAACTTTAGCAATGACGAGAGATGCATTAGATTGGCACTTAGCATATTTCATGATCAATTTGTGTGGCTTGATGGTTCATATATGATAACTAGACAAGAAATTAGAGATGTTAATGGTTTATCATCCTCCAAACCTACTCCCACATGCAAATTAGACAAAGGAAAAGAATTTATCAATCCATTATGTGAGTATGGTTATTTCATACTTAATTTTTTGTGAAAATGATGTCTCTGATGTCACAATTAACATAGCTTTAGAAATGGTGGGATAAGGAATGAATATGATCTATGTGAGTTTCTCCGACAACAAATAGTAAAAAAATTTAATGATATCAAGAAGAAGAAGTGAAATTTTAGGTATGGAACATTGATATCATGCATAATCTTTTATTTTATGAAGGAGGTTCCTATTGTAGGTGAAGTTATTTGGTTGAATACAAAATTGATTGCACATTAGATTAGAGAATTAATGAGAAATATTGAAGATTTGGATGCACAAGGATATGCCCTTGCTACATTCTTTGGAAATTTTTTGAGAAGAATGAATAGAAGATAAATAATTCCAAGAGAGTTGGATACAAGATATATGAATGACATAACATTTATGGTATCTACTAATTATTGTATTATCAAGGTAGTTGAACAAAGAAACATATGGATTCTTGAGCTAGGATATGAGATTGAGAAATATTATGTTGTCAATTGTATTGAAATATTAATTAACATCCCTAAAGATCATAGTAGATTGAGATTCAAAACTTATAAAAAAGTGGCTCTAGAAATTTTTGAAAAATCAGAAGGCATCTTCAAAAAATTAATAGCTGCCTCTAGAGAAAAGAGAAATATATTGAGGTTAATGCATTAATAGCTCAAACAAATCCTGCTCTAAGGAAACTCAAGTAGCTAGCTAGAAGAAAGGTACATCTTCAGTTAATCCCTAAACAATTCATTATGGAAAGCACAAATACATTGAAAGATTCATTTAAAGAATTGAAAAGCCAAGCAGTAAGGGAAATGGTTACTTGGGTTCGAGAAAAAGGCTTGTTAGAAATTGGAGAGAGATGTAAATCTACACATAATAATTCACTTGAGAAATTAAAAGAAGTTCAAGATTATGAAAAAGAGGCCTGAAATATATTCTTATTTTGTTGGACATGGCCTAATGCAATTCAAAGATTCAAAGATGTTGAAGACACTATTGAGACACAAATAAAATATGCATCTAACACTTTTAATCCAACTTTAGATTTGGATGATCAAACATGGTTCAGCGTGACAAAGCTACATGAAGAATATCTCACATTGCACAAGGAAAAGGGAGAGATGATAAAAAAAAATGGAAAACTTATAGACCTAATAAAGACTAAGTTTGCACTTGTATATTATGCTCTTTCTCTGGTTGATAATATTTTGAATTCCAATATCACTCTAAGAACTCTAGTTGAGGGGAAAGATATTCTAGTTGATCTTGAGTATCTGTACAGATCCTTGACAGAAGCAAAGAAGCTCTAGCATGAAAGAAAATCTTCATGGATAGGTACTCTTCACAATCTTCAAGGGAGAACCACTTGAACAACTAATTACTCATAGCTACTATTTTGGATGTACTTCTAAGGGGGATAATTTAGGTATGGAAAGGAAATTGTTAGAGCATTCAATATCTCTTATCCTTTTCCATTGATTTCAAAGGGGAGAGAGTACCATGTGAAAAGAAAATTTTTGGGGGAGAAAGATGAAAGCAAGATATTCTTGAAGGTTTACACATCATGTATTGCCATCAATGACAAAGGGGAAGATTGTTGGAAATTGGAATATTTTTGTCATTGATTTCAACATTAACATCAACATACCCTATTCACAATTATTTATATAAATCAATAATTACTCTGATAGTAATGGTACGAACTATGCTAATCTAGTACTAAAATTTTGTTGATCCGATATTTTGGTCTCGATCATCTCATTGTGTAAGATTCATTTAGAAGTTGATAATATGTTCTATCGAGACATCATTTTCATCCACTAACAAGATTTTAGTTGACGTGGTCATATGGTTGGAAAGATATAGTTAGTAGAAGTTTGGTAAAACAATGTTTTGTCTTGTTGATTTTGTATTTTGGTCTAGATTCTACAATAAATAATGACACCACTACAAAATTTTGTACATAGATTCACATTTTTGAGATTCATCTTATATCAAATATCTATGATGATGTGTAAAACAATACAAAAGATATGAGTAATAGTGTTTTGTTCTGAGAATTATAGCAAATCTCTATATAGTGCATTGATGGGGGAGATTCCACATTTTCTCGTGTTTAATTTTTTTTCTTGGCAAAGTAGAAGATAAGTTATTTGATGTCATCTAAATGAGAATTGAATGTGTTGGCAATTTTTGGTGTTACACGCTTGGCGAATTATGATTGAAGTTTTTTGTTTTAGGTCTAACTCTAGCTGACCTAATTATGAATTTGTGTTAAGAAGATTAAATATATGTTTTGAATGCTAAAGGGGTCTATCTTAGGTCCATTCCGATTAATATCATACATTACTCGATTATGTTAGGTGCAAAGATGAATATGATTTTGAGGATAAAGTTGGTAGAGTTAATTTTTATTTGAAAAAAGGCTACTCTAATTAGGTCGACCTAATTAGCGATATGCAAATATATATGGTATATATATGAAATAAATTTTTGAGATGTAAAGAAAAGGAAGAATGAAGCAGATGCGACATAAAGTGAAAAGATAGATCATGTATGGATTGCTACATAGTGTGAATGTGTGAAACTATATGAATGAGTAGACAAAATTGTTGAGTATATTGTATAGAGAAGTGTTTTGTATTTTGTGCTTCATTGGAACTAAACTCCAACACAAGGAAGGTGCATTCTATCTATGTTCACCTCTTGGCATTGATCCATACTCTATTTTACAGATCACTTTAGGTTGTGGGTCTTCAATGATAGTGAGTCCTAGTAGCGAGCCATTGTAATATTCTATATCCAGATATATTATTTTGTGAGCTAACCCTTACCATGGTTTTTCCTATTTTGGGTTTTCCACATAAAAATATTGGTGTTCATGTGTGTTGTGATCTTTTGTTGATTCCATGCTTTCATTTATTGTTACAATTAGAGTTGTGCTATTTTTTGGATGGATATTATGTAAATTTTTTAATGGAATACTAATTCACCCCCCTCTTAGTATTCCAGGTGTTCAACAATGTGTAAATACAATTTTTAGATTCTAAACAAGGTAAAAAAATTATTACACTATGCAAAAATCTAAAAATGAAGTCTTTTAAATACAAATTTTAAATTACACAATGCACTAAATTTACCAAATTAAGCTAAATATGATGAAATTGATCAAACAAAAACTCAACAAACTATAACATAAATTTGAAAGTAGCAAATAGAAACACAAAAGTGAATATTTTATGCCAAAAAATTTAGATTATGACTTAATCAAGGACTCATTCACCCTAGGGAAAATGGATCCTAGATTAGGTTTCTGAAACAAAATTTTACTATTTTTTTTATTGTTTTCTAATGGTTTTCAGATTCAGGTTTGCTATACCAAGTTTCAGCTTGATTTTTTGTAGAATGCAATGTGAAATTTAAGTGCAAAATGTGACAAATTAATGACCTAAAAGACCTAGTTTGATATGCAATTTTGTTTCAATTTTCAAATGCAAGTTAATACATGATGTATATGATATGCAAGATCACTGATTATTTTATGTTTTTTAGATTTAAAGAATGCAAAATATGTAATCCTAAAACCTTAAATGAGATGCAAAGTTGAATATAGATTAGACAGCTTAAATGAGACCTAATTCAATGCAAATGAACATAAAATCTAAATCTAGGATGTTCAAAAAGGACTCCAAAATTAGAAAATTGCAATGCTCTTCTCACCGAGTTCACCAAAATGAAATAAAGGAAAATAGTGAGTTCACCATAATGAAACAAAATGATGAACCCAATTTCACTCTAATTTCATTCAATATGTAAGTAAAAATGTGTAAATCAATAACATAAATGAATTCTAACCCAACTAACAGTAAAAAGGTAGATCTAGAGATGGTTAAATGTTGTGTACCTATTGCAAAAATTTCTTCTTTAGACCTCACTACAGACTCATTTTCCCTATGGTGAATGGGTCCTTGTTAGGGTTCTATAAAATCTATTTCTGGGTTTTGTTCCTCTTAGTTTGCGCTCCCAAATTCTAGTTGGGCATTGGTGAAAAGATGGAAATAAATGCTATAGCTCAATTTCTGTGATTTGACAACTTTCTTTGCAACTTTGACAACTTTGACAACTTTTTTAATTTTTCTCTCTAAAATATCTTCAACCTAAAACCTACAATCACATATCAAAGGGAGAAAATTGTTGATTGTTAGGGAATAAGGGTTTTTCTTGGTCAAACCTCATTTTGGTAATTAAACCTTGAAATGAATAAAAGCATGAAAGGAATGATGAATGAATAAATGCAATGTTATAGCTCACCACACCTTCTTTGAACCTTGGATAAATTTGCAAAAGAGCATGAAGTCACCTCAATGAATGTAGATCTTGATCATGAACTTGATATTAAACAATGCCTTTGGGATGCTTTGTTGATCTCGAATGCTACATCAACACATTTGCTCAACAACATGCATGACACAATCCATCTTTGACATGATAATAGGAATATTGATTGCTACAATAATCTTTAATAAATCTTCCCTTGAATTCCTTAGAAATTTCTCTTGAATGCTCTTCAATGCTATATCTTGATCTAACAAAGTTTCACAAAAGTTCTAGGTGAAAACATAATGAAATAACCTTGTATTTATACATATCTTAAGATTAATTCTCAAAATTCAAATAACAAAAGTTGACATCAAATCATGGTTTTGAAAACATTAAAATACCACCAAACACATATTTCAAGGAGGGGTCCTAGGTCTAAGTGAGGACCCATTCACCATGTGGCGAATGGGTCCTAGGTCACTCATCTAGGACACACTTCAAACAATGTGAAATGTTAGGACTTATGAGGACCCATTCGCCATGTGGCAAATGGGTTCTAGGTCACCTACCTAGGACACACACCTTCTAAAATTAAGTGTTGTGTAATAGAATTTATGAATTTCAAGTTCTACCCCTCAGAATTTGCATTTAATTAGGCTTGGATTTGAATTAAAGGGGTCAATTAGGGAAAATTAACCTCAACTAACTAATAAATCCCTAGATTAGTGTGAAAGTTTAAATATACACCTTACAACACCCTAAATAAGACACAATTAAGTCCACTTTAGTTTAAAAGGGCCTTAAACTTAATGTGAATGTGAAAAACACATTACAACACTAAATCAAGGCAACATTAGGTTCATTTTAATATTAATTATTCCCAAATTAAGAAAAAATGGATACTTTTTCTATTACTACAATGTCAAACAATTATTTTCTTTCTCTTATTAATTCTTTAAAATTTGAATATAAATGTATCAAATTATTTTTTGATGTTTATGTTTTATTGATTTCAAGACAAAAGTGATACATAAGATCTCTATTTCTTTGTACTCACTCAATGTGAATCCCTAGACATTATAAAAGAAAGAAGAAACATAAATGAATCATGTTAATTAAATATTTGAATTCTATAGATTGATCAAATCAAATTTACAATTATAATTTTTTTCATTATTATTATAAACTCAATCTTATATAGATAAATATACATGTTATGCTACTAATTCCAATCTTAAAATACCACAAATCATAAAACCTTCATTTAAATCTTTCATTCTCCAACCACAAAACATAATATCATTAATTTTTCCACTCACTCTCTTAAAATAATCTTTTGTACTCTATTGATCATTAATTTTTCCACTCACTTTCTTAAAATAATCTTTTGTGCTCTATTGATCATTAACTTTTCCACTCACTTTCTTAAAATAATCTTTTGTACTCTATTGTTAGCATTTCATTGCATTAACCTAAATTAAACATAAGACACGTCTTTTTTAAACCGAGTCCAAACTTTGTCGAAATCAAATTTAATCGCGGGGATTGTTAAATGGAAATTTCGGAAAGCAGGCATACGAGGCAAATATTGAGTGATGTGGGAAGGAGTATGTTACTGTGGAAGAAATGGGAGCCAACCGGTAAAATGGTATGGATTTGTATTCCATCTTTGATTGCTCTTCGGGAATATTGTTGATGTTAGAGAGTTGATGAGAGACAATGTTGATCTTGTTTATTAAGACTCATTTAGTGTCGGTGAAAGAATGGACAAGAGTAGCCTGAAAAAACTGAAATTCCATGTTTTTCTTCTGCGATTGGACGCCATTTTATTCAAATCAATGATTCATACACATTTTCTGTCTGCCATTTTCTCGTGATTTGATTGAATGGTATAGTTTCTGTGATCTAGAGTTTGATAAGATAGTTTTGGATGATGTATAGCTTGCTTTAAAATCTGTTGTGACAGATTTAGCTAGTTTCGGAATTGGTTGATTACTAGTTACTGTGGTGCTTTAGGCCAAGCTTCAATAATGATTTCCTTTATAGCATAAAGCTTGTTTTGGACGACACAAATAAGTGATTTCAGGTTTTATGGATGCATCCGGGGAATATATATTGTTCGCGTTGAAGTTACTAGTCCTACAGCGCTATTTAATCTATTACTAGGAGGAATAAGCTCCTGGGAAGAATCTATTACTACGAGGAAGGCAATTCAAAGCCCGACCCTCTGCCTCCGAACATCTCAGCCGCCGTTAACAGAGTACCCTTGTGCGGAACCCTGGCCATGGAACTCTTCTTCGGCTGGCTGGGGGAAGAACTGGTTCGAAAGAAAGTGTACGGAACGACGCTCATGTTGATGATGATATGCTCCATAGCCTCGGCCTCTCATTCGGCCACATGGTCAAATCTGTGATGACAACGCTGTCCTTCTTTAGATTCTGGCTGGGCTTCGGCTTCGATGGAGATTATTCTCTCTCGTCCACATTCATGTCCGAGTACGCAACTAGAAAACGCGCGGCGGGTCTATTTTGGCCGTGTTCGCCATGCAAGGGTTAGGAATCCTGGCAGGCAGGTGCCCTGTCCATTACAGTGTCGGTCGGGTTTGGGAAGCATTTGAATGCTCCAGCGTATGAAGACGGCTCTCGTGAAAGAAACGCGAAGCAAGCCGCGGCGGTCATGCCGAGGGTTATGCAAGTGGAAGTTGAAGAAGACAGCTCAAAGATCGATGAGATTGTGTCCCCGGACCCTAAAGTGAAGCTAACGTACAAGTGCAAATTCATACAGAAAAGGTCAGAAGCTTTGAAAAAGAGAGCACAAATCTGTACAAGTAGGGTTAAATTATGTCATGATTTAAGCTGTTTGTGAATTAGATTGTGTAATATAATTCGAAAACAGTATAGACAGATTGCGAAAATGAGATGTTTTTAAATTATGTCAGTTAGTCATATATATGTGAATAAAGAGTCAGGCTGCAAGATTGGATACAAATATTACAATATAAGCATTAGAAGACATCATAATGAAATTTGTAGAGGAACTGTCAAGGCATAGCCACCGTTCAAATTCTGAAGGATGATAAAAAGAATTTTGAAATTGTTGGAAATAGGTCGTACCTTACAAAAGATGGACTGGTCATTCCAGTAGTTTAGTGCTGCAGTCTTAGCTGATCTATCAAAAGTTCCAACATGATATTGAAGGCCAAACAAGAAACCCCAATAACTTAAAGAAGATGTTGAAAATAAACCAAATTCAGTTAAAAATGGACTGACCAGTGACCACATACAAACCAGTAGGTCAGTGGTCCCATCTAAGGGAACACCATAGGAGGATGAAATTGAGGTCAATGTCCAAAGCCTGGATTTCTTTAAAAAAATGCCTGTTACTTGCAAGAGGCGAGTATAAGCCTCTGAACACGGTAATTAGAATATATTGAGATCATATTCGAAGCGGAGGAAAAATTAGTAAACAGAGCCTGAGAACAGGGGAAAGGCAAAATCAGGTCTATCAGTTGCTTCATGAAAACAGGGTAGGGGTAAGAACTGCTTGAGCGAAACAAACAAAAAAGAGAGGTAATAAATGCATTGATGGATAACAATAAGAGAACGCAGAAAGCTTTCCAAAATTACGAAAGAAGGTACAACTAATCCTAACAATATTTTAGCCAGCACCTCAAATATTTCAAGGTAGAAAAGACCGCTGTATGTCAGAGGTGGATGCGGTGCTTTAGCTATTTACATTAGACAGTATTATTATTTCCAGTTCCTTAAGCTACGGATATTAAGTTTAAAAAATCTTAAATTGCTAGGTGTCCTTCTAGGTTCTCTGGAAGGGCGTTCCAAAGAACTGTGGAGGTGATCACATAGAAGAGGATTACATGGAGGAAGTAGTAGTTAACTCTTGAGAGATTCCAATAGAGGGTATTCGGAGGACTGGTATAGTGAGTCCTAGTATTGCTCCTCTGGGACTTGCTGGTACTGATTCTTTCAAACTTTTTCTGGCTATAGATGATTTCTAGACTAGTACTTTGCTATTTTTATAACAATAAATCCAGTTCTGACAGTGCTTATATTTTGAAGGATTTCGACTGTGTCTCTGAATATCCATATCGTTCGTTGAGAGAATATGAAAATAACAATAAATCTTAGGTCTGAGCAGAAGCTATAATTCAATAGAAGGATTAATCTGAACCTAATTCTTGGGATGTTTGACCTTCATCTTACCCTTGTCTCTTCCATCTGTTAGGTGTGTTAGACGGACTGTGTGAAGAAGAGGATTGAGAAAAGGGATCCACATACTGTCCGGACTCAATGTTGAGAAGGAAATTGAGGATATGCCGTTGCGGCTTCTTCTGCGGTGTCGAAGCTGCCAAGCCAAAGTCTGGAACCCTTCTTTAGTGGGTTTCGAACGTCTGCAGCATATTTACGGCGAGCCTTAACCAATCTTACTCCCCTGTAATGTTTCTCTCCCTCTTTATTTTTATTTTCAGTTCCGTGTGAAGCCAAGCTCGCCCCGCTTTCTCCTGAAGATTGTTGTTCCTCCTCAGAGGCAGTGGAAGGGACATTCGTAATATTGGGAGAGGAGGAGTATTCTTCCCCAAGCAAATACTGACTAATTGCATTCAACGTTCTCCTTTCGTCCTCCTCTGGTGAGCTCATGATGGCCGCCGCCCGTTTCTCCGTTACAAATGTTGAAAGATATTAGTATTTTATGAAATAATGTGTTGTCCTTCTGATTTCATCGCATTTTTACGCCGAAGGCGTACCCTATTTGAAGTGGACGAAGCTAATTTCAGAGATCAACGGCGTATAACTCGGCAGAGAGGGTGGACGACAATGCAAAGCATTGCAGTCCTTGGAAATTTTCAGAAACGACAAAGTGAATGAAATATCAATTTTGTCGTGTGGGAAACAATCAGTGCCTCACTCTTTCTTTGTAAACAACTTCGTTCTCTGACTCCTCCAACAATCCCACTGCTCCATATGTATCTTTCTGCAACAAATTGCTACTGTAGAATGCAATGCCCAAGAAAAACCACCACGACATGGTTGCCACCAATTTTCTACCTTGTGGTTTAGGAAAAGCCATGGAAAACAATCAAAAGGATTACAAAGCCTTTAGAAACTCTCAAGCAAATGCAATTGGCAGGTGTAAATCCATACTCCACAACCACTGCTACCATTCTCCCTACCTGTGCAAAAATGGGCGCTTTGGAACAGCGTATGGACATCCATCAAAGCATAGGGGGTGGAGGAATTTTTTCAGATGTTGTAGTTACAACTGCCCTGACAGACATGTATGCAAAATGTGGAATTATAGACAAGACACGTGAAGTGTTTGACGAGGAGCCTCAAAGAGAGTGATCTTGAGGACTGCAACGATTGGAGGATATACACAAAATGGATTTGTTGAAAAGGCTCTAGAAATTTCCAAGCAAATGCAATTTTCAGGTTTAAAGCCAAATTGTGCAACCTTTGCTAGCATCCTCCCTGCCCATGCCAAAATGGGAGCTTTGAAACAGTATGTACGTCCATTGAAGCATAAAGAACAGAGGAACTTTATCAGATATTATAGTCGCGACTGCCCTAGTAGACATGCATTCAAAAAGTGGAGGTATTACCAAGGCACGTGAACTGTTTGACACAATACCTGAAAAAAAATCTCATCTCATGGACTGCGATGATTGTAGAATATGTGCAAAATGGATTTGTTGAAAAGACTTTAGAATTTTAAGCAAATGCAATTGGCAGGTGTAAAGCCAAATTCCACAACCTTCGCTAGGAGCTTCAGACAGGGTATGGACATAAATCAAAGCATCATGGAAGGAGGATTTTTTTGTCAAATATTATGGTTGGAAATGCTCTAGTAGATGTGTATGAAAATGTGGAAGCATAGAAAAGACACATTAACTATTTGGCAGGATGCCTCAAAGAGAGGTTATCTCGTGGAACGCAATGATTGCAGGATATGCACAAAATGAATTGTTTTAAAAAGCTTTAGAAATTTTCAAGCAAATGCAATTGGCAAATGTAAAGCCAAACTCCACAACTTTTGCCAGCATTCTCCCTGTCTATGCCAAAATAGAAGCATTGGAATAGGGTATGAAGATCCATCAAAGCATAAAGACCTTATCTCTCCTCCTCTCTATATTCCTCGCCTTCTCCACCTCCATCTCTATCTCTTGCCTTTCGTGGGATCATATACATCATCCACTTTTCCTTCATAGCCTGGGAGCTTCTAGTTAAGAAGTGTGCCCAACTAATACAGTGGTTATGAGGGCTATCCAAAACTAACATAAATATATTATTTAATAAGTCAATTGTTCATCTTAAAAAACATGAATGGAATGGATAGAAAGAAATTTAAAAATCATTATGAGGAGGCAACGAACAACTATACAAGTTGACAATCTTAGTATACTTCAAATTCTATTGAATCTTCATTAATAAATATATGAGTCCTTCAAATCATATTGACCAATATCTTCGCAATATATAGACCAAAAAAGCATTTCAAATCATGACCACAAACAAAAAAATTCAAAATAAATGCCAAAAAAAGGGCATTTCCCCCTTTTCAACTTGATCAAGGAGCCTAATTTTTCTGCATGGAGCTACATTTTTCATCCAATAAGAACATACAAAGCATATATAATTCTGACAATGAACCCAAAAATGTCAGCAACAAATCTATCGAAAACTCCACCTGCAAATCCACCACCATTACCAAGATAAATTAGAATACTAAGATCATCATTACATGAGAAAAATGGAGGCACAATAAATAAGAAAGGTAAACACATACTCCATAGCCATATTTAAGAAAAACTCCAAACGGAGGAAACAATATTGAGAGTAGCACTGTGATAAATGTTATAGAACCCTTTGTCACCTTTGTGTTCAACTTTTCGACCTATTTTTTATTGTAATTCCTTCATCACATAACGGGGAGAAAGGGAAGATTGATGGAATTTGAATAGAGGAAGCTTGATTGCACATGTTGTGGAAACTGCATTGAGATGTGGTAGCATAAGATTATTTTAACAAAGCATAGTTTGACACATACTAGTTTTTGTTTAAATATCTTGGCTTTGGTTGTTGTAGTGGCTTGTGATAACAAGCTTATTTTGGGTTGTCTTATCTCTTTTGTAGAGATACAAAATCAACATGTTTCACATCTCCCAATGCATTTTGAAGCTATTATTGGTTTTGAGAGCTCTATAGATTTGATGTGGAGGATTTTGATTTCTTTGGAGAACCATGTGTTGTGTAGCATACCTTCTCGACAAGGCTTGGTGGTGCAGGAGGACAATTTTTAAGTTGTCACGTAGTCTTTGAATGACCTACCCTTTTGTATTTGCTTGCTTGAACTTTCTATCCAGGCCCACCTCTGGTGTTTCTATAAATATGGTTTCAGAATGGCATTCCTTCCATATACTCCATGCAAAAAATGCATTGCTAGAGAAAGTATCTAGTGGCAAACAGTCTATGTCAAGTGAGGCGATTTGAATTCATAGAAACCTCAGGGGAAAACAATGAGGACACATATTCCAAAGAAGGTTCACCTTGTATAAACTGTAAAAATTTATAGCCATGATCTTTTCCTTTAATTTTTTAGTTAGTTTGTAAGTAGTAAAATTATATATGGAATTTGTTTATGATTTCTATATTTTGATTTTTTTTTATTATTATTTATTTATATTATTGAATTTTAGATTTGTCATTCATTAGTGTGAATTAAATATGTGAATAAAGATTTGATCTAAGTAACTTTCAAATTTTATAAATTGTTGTGAGCTAACTTAAATCTTGAATCATTTTAAAATTATTTTATTTTAATCAATATAATTATTTTATAATATTTTATTTTAATTAATATAATTTTTACATTGTAGAAATTCAATTATATTTCCAATAATATATGTATGTTATTTTGAACATCACAATATATTAGTGTTTATTTGAATATTATTATGTGTGGTTATGCTTTATATATTCAAATTCTTGTTTTCACATATAAAATCTAATTCTATTTCATGTCTTATGATTGGAATAGTCATAACGATATTTATTTAAGTGAGACTAAAAACAGAAATGATTCATTATCATCTACCATTCTGGAGCACCTACACACCTTTATTTTGCAAGACCACCTAGGTCATGCTCCATAACTATAGCACATATCCATTATTATTATTGCACTACCATTATAATTCCACATACTCCATAACTATAACATAGATCCATTATCATTATTGCACTACCATTATAAAGCCACATACTTCAAGTCTTCCAATAATTTCAACTCTTACAAAATTTTACATTGAAACATAATTTTTAGGGGATTAACTATGCAAGTTCCTAAATATACCATAAACACAATGTTCCTTAAACTTTTCATACTTATTAGGTACTATAGTAGATGGTACACATGCTAATAGTAAGATATTTTAGTGTCATTATATACAATGGGTGTAATTACGAGTGTATAGGACATCCATGTTTGTTAACACTTCCACACCTACAAAGACACTTATATGATTCTTGGTATGCCATTATACTTCTTAGGATGTTAACCAACTATTATATAAATAAAGACTTCTAGAAATTAATTTTAGTCGTCTACAATTCTTTTATCTTCTAAGCCATATACCTCACAATTTTTCAATTAGACTTGATTTATCTCCACTCTTTTTTCAACTTTCTTGATTTCATTTAAATTTATTTAACTTCAACTCATATGTTTAATTGATTAATTATAACAAATAATTTATTGTTAACTTTTAAAAAGAATTATTTGAAAAATAAATAAATGTAATAATAATAATAAACAATAAACATCTAATTTCAAAGTGTTTATTGCAATGAAGGCCCCTATCTAAATTGGACTTGTTATCTTTGTGTATCCAATAGTCAACCCTTCTTTGACCCAACCACAAAACATTTTTGGTTGTCCATTTTATTTGAACAGTTGGTCTTTTACTCTATTTAGAACCATTGACAAAAACAAAATATACACATTTTTTCCTAGAAACTCATTTCAATAATGTAATTTATACATTTTCTTGATAGTAATCAAGACTTCTGAAAATAACTATGTGCATATTTTTTACATCAACATTTCAGATCATACTCCATGATCCATCATTAGGATGAATAAGTAGATAGAGAGAGAAAATTTGAAGTGCAATTCCCTCCCATGAAGGGTGTCAATTAATAGCATTTTGTTTCAAGGCAGCTAGAAAATTTGACAATTAAACTTTCAAAGAAGTTAGAAGACTTGGCCTTTCAATCCAAGTCTACTATCTCATTTTCATTTCTCTCTATCTGCTTATTCATCTTGATAATGGATCATGGCGTATGATCTAAAACATTGATTAAAAAATATGTACATATTTTTTTCTAGAAATCTTGATTACTATCTATCATGGACTGTGGAAACAAAATGTTATATTCTTGATGCTTGAAAAATACTTAAAATAGATGTCATCTTATCGACTACAATGATTGTAGGCTATGTACAAAATATATTTGTTGAAAATTCTTTAGAAACTTTCAAGAAAATGCAACTGGCAAGTGTAAAGTTAAATTCCACAACCTTTGCTAATACCCTCCTTGCCTATGCAAAATGGGAGCTTTAGAACAAGGTATGGACATCCATCGAAGCATCATGGTAGGTGGACATTTTCTAGCTATTATAGTTGGAAATACTTTGGTAGGAATGTATGAAAAATGTGGAAGCATAGAAAAGGATCATGAACTATTTGATAGAATGCTTCAAAAAGAGGTTATCCCATGGAATGCAATAATTATAGGATATGCACAAAATGATTTTTTAAAAAAAGTTTTATAAAATTTCAAGCAAATGAAATCGGTAGGTGTTAAGGTAGACTCCACAACTTTTGCTAGCATTCTCCCTTCCTATGCCAACTTTTTTCTTTATTATCAGAGCTTCATTGATGTGGATGTTAAGAAATATTCTACGATATGTGTCAAGCTTGCTTTGAGTAAATTGTTAATCTTGGCCACCTTATTCCTACATATATTATGAGCATCATTGTATCTTGCATTAGCCCTTTCATGGTGAGCTAAGCTACAAACATGGTGATATCATTGTTCCCATCTTTCTTATTTATCATCTTAATGTTTCCTTGGGAGGTCATTTCCATATAAGACTATTTTGTTATACTTAGTTTTTATGGTTTGAAGTTCACTTCTTTGACTTTATTCTCATGTTATGTTAGCATTTCTTTAGTTTGTGGTTGCTTGATCTTTTCACAACCTAGAATCCTTTAACTCTAGTCTTCTCTATTATACCTTAATGTACTTTTTGAGACCTATTGACCTAAATTTGGTGATATATGAACATAAATATGTTAAAATGCTATTCTATATAGATTCGTGTTTTTTAGTACCTTGTTGGTTGAATAGGGGTATGCGTAGGATCATGATTGGCCAAAAAGTGGTAATATGATGGGTATGTGGTTGACGACTTTCTTTTTACCTAAAATTGATGAAATGAAAAGGGTTTTTAAAGGAGATTGTCAACTTTCCACCAATATAAATTAAGCTTTACTTTGAATTTAATAAGTAATTATCATTTATTTTCTATTCAAATTACAACTAAAGTCCTAATTGATAGACTGATTGAAAAATATTTATAGCTTTCAAACGGTATTACATTTTTTGAATCCAAAACATGCATCACATTATATGCTTTGCATACTATAGGATTAAGAAAATAAAAATTGAATTTCATGAAGTTTTGACTAAGTTAAGGTGGTCAGACATACAAGTTTTTTATATTTTTAAAAATTTGTAATAAAAAAATCATAATTAATTATTTACTTGGAAAAAAATTACAAAATAAATTGTATCACATTGGGACATGATTCCTCTACTTATAGCTAAAATCTTATAAAAAAATATTATCATTTAATTGTGGTTAGGGTGGTTAGACAAACACCTACTTCTTATTCTTTCCCTAAAATTTAAGTACTATTGCATTGAAATTTCAATTTTTCACCAAATAGATTTTTTGTTTTTTAATCTTAGTAGTTTAGAAACTACATTCAATTTTCTACAGATTCTATTCTTACATATTTTTAAAATAATATAGATAACTTATTCAAATTTTTATGTCAAGTTTCCTAACTCTGATTTTTCTTATTTTTTTGCCACTTAAGGGCCTATTTTTTCCATGATGATCCTGCACATACCCATAGAATAGAATATTTTTAATGTCCATAAGGCCAAAGATAGCCTATGAGACAACAAACCCTACTATTTTTGCTTTGTGAAGCGTTGATTGTCTTCCGTTCAATTTATGTACTCTCTCATTCTCCCATCTCCCTATTGAATTAAAACTTAGATGTACACCTATGTACTTAATGATCTATCTTCTAGAGTTCCAAATACTTGTTAGAAAATATTTCTTGAGATAACACTATGTGACTACATTCGATTATCTTTCTCATTCATAGGTTTTGTTTCAATCATGTTTGGATCCTTATAAGAGGATGCATAGTTGATCTAAAGCTATCACTTCTCCATTGAGACCTTTGTTGCACAAACAACATCATTTGCTAAATGACTGGCCAACTGCTTGACCTCGTCTATGAAAAAAAATTAGCCCAATTTTTTTTCCTAATTGACCTTCCACAGTTCTTCACTGTACCCATTGCATGCACCAAGGTGCAATTGCTAGTTGATATTTTTACGGTGAGGAAGTGATAATGATGAGTTTTCTCTAAGATTTTCCTTGCAATTTTGTTCAGCATTTGTGATTATTCACATTTACCACATTTCTACCCAAGGTAATTTAGTGGAGACTGCACTTCAATGATTTGAAAAGGTGAAAAATGATAGGTTAGGTCTACGGGTATATACTAATAACTATTGCTCTACGGGAATAACCAAAAAATAAGAAAAAGCTTGGCTAGGGATAAACCCTAGCCTACACAACACCACTCAACCACTGTCACCATGTAAATTCCAAATCTCATCTACATATATCACCTTTTCCTTAGTCATGCATTTGTAGCACATTCTTTAGCCTAAATATTCCTTCTACAACATGTTGATTCTTATCCAATTTAGAAGTAAATAAACATGCATCCATTCCCTATTCAAGTGAATAATGCTAATACACCATTTTTTGCTCAATTTCTTTAAACCACTTTTTTGGTATGTAGTATGAATATGCTAGCCATCTACCATCCCGCACAACTTCAAGATCAACTCTTATTATTTAAAATTGAGAATGAATTCTTACCCAAAGAAAGTTTCATCTACATGAACCACTATTACAACAATTAAGACAAACAACCATTGTTTTAAAGTAATTGATTTAAGCTATTTTGTATCATTGTATACAAAATATTTTTTAGTTTGTGGTCTAAGAAGTTTGAGCTTATAGAAAATTTGTGTGGTTGAGAATTACATTTTCTAAGAAAAGACATGGGTAAGCCACCCTAGATTACATCAATTTTTTTGTGATAGTTCTTAAATTTCTTGTTAATTAGGGTTTTTGAGAAGTTCTTAGCATTTTATTCTCAATATATTAACTAAGGTAAACATCATATATTATTTAGAACAAAAGTTAAACCTCCAATTTTTAGGAAATATAAAAAATGAGTAAGTATCATGAAGTCTAGAAGGGTTAAAAGGTTTCTTGAGGATGATATGATGAAACAACTACCCAAATCTAGTCAATGAGAAAAGAATTCTTAAGGCGCTAGGGTTTTCATAGACAAAATTATTGATAGAGCCATCTAGGTTAGCGATTTCATTATTCCTAAACAAGGGTGGAACCCTTTTAAATATCGCTATAGAAAAAGAGACCACAAATCCTTGCAAGATACATTGAAAACCTTGCACCAAAAGTGTAGAAACTAGCAATCTCAAAGATATAAGTCAAGAATAGTGAACATACCAAACTATATGAAATCTACCTAATTTATTAGACAGCCAGGGGTCTCATTACAAAGGAGAAATATCCAACCATGAGGTGTTGAGGTGTTTCAACACCTCTCCAGTCTATTAACTAGTTAGACAAAATATCAGGAAAATATTAGCCTACACAATAAATTCCTAAGTAGGCTTAGGTCAAGATATGTGTATGCAAACATTAATTATACTAACACCCCCCCTTAAGCATAACTTAGGTGGGCATGGATAAAATGGGTCCCAGCTACTAGCCTAGTAAGGTACCCATGTATAATGTAATCTCTATAAAACACAGAGTAAGATAGAAAACCCAGTGGGAAAAAAAATATCCTCAAAAATAGAGAAGATGTGGAGAAGACTAGAAAGCACCCCCCAAGAATGATGATGATGTTGATATAGACTACACACCAATAAGAGCTCATAGATTAATGAACTTTCTCTTAGTGAAGGGTTTGGTGAAGATGCTAGTGCAACCTACTTCTAAATATTGGAAAAATACTAAGTCGATGCTCTGACCATGAATCAACTCTCAAATGTAATGCATATGAATCTCTATGTGTTTAGTTTGTTGATGCTAAACCAAATTCTTGCATATCTAAATAGTACTCTAGTTGTCACAATAGATGACTATAGGCTACTTGAAAGGAGTACCAAACTCAGAAAGAATTCCTTGAAGTCATATAGCCTCAATAACTGAGTTAACAGCCCCCCCTGAACTCTACCTCAGTCGATGATATAGCAATAGAATTTTGCTTCTTGCTAGACCAACTGATAGGACCTGAACCAAATGAAAAGTAGTAACGTGAAGTGGACTTACAATGCTCAGTGTCACCATCCCAATATGAATCTGTATAACCAACCAAGTCAAGTGATGAACCAAATCTATAGTGAATCTGAAACCCAAGAGTACCATGAAGATAGTGAAGAATCCTCTTAGTTGCTTTCCAATGCAACTCATGAGGTTTTCTCATGAATCTTGAAACCATTCCAACTGTATAGGCAATGTTTGGCCTAGTATGAGTCAAGTATATAAGACTTCCAACAAATTGTCGATACAATGTAGCATCAACCAATGGTGTAGTACAAGAATTCTCAATCTTTACTCCAAAAAGAAAGAGAGTTAGAGATGGTTTACAAGTAGTCATATGAAACTGTGTAAGTAGATAAAGAGTATACTTGGGTTGTGCAAGAGTAATCCCTGAAGCTAATTGTGAAATCTCAATTCCATGGAAGTAGTGCAATAAACCCAAGTCTATCATGTCAAATCTATCCTGAAGTGATGCCTTCACTACTATAATGGCAAATGAAGTACTCTCAGTAATCAAAAGATCATCAACATATAGAACCAGTATCAAAAGTGAACCATCCTACCATAGTAGATACACATTAGGATCATAATGACATCTAGTAAAACATGAAGATAGGAGGTAGGATTCCATCTTGGCATACCAAGCTCTAGGAGCTTGTTTAAGGCCATAGAGAGATTTCTTAAGTCTAAAAACTAATGATGAATCTTGAACAAAACCTGGTGGTTGTTCCATGTAAATCTCCTCCTGAAGGTCTTCGTGAAGAAAAGCACTCTTCACATCCATCTGATGTACATTCCATCCATGTGATGTAGCTACAGCAAGTATGAGTCTGATGGAAGCCATTTTAGCAACTGGTGCAAAGGTTTTTGTATAGTCAATACCTATAGCTTGTGAAAAACCTTTGGCTCCCAGTCGTGCTTTGTACTTATCAACTGACCCATCTACTGCAAATTTAGTTCGATATATCCACCTACATCGAACTATCTTCCTTCCCTTGGGAAGTAAAGTCAAATCCCAAGTGTGATTTCTAATCAAGGAATCATATTCATCATCCATAGCAATATCCCACTCTGGTATGCCTGATACCTCTTTGAATGTCCATGGACCAGAAAATGAAGCAAAGAAGGCATGTTCCCCTCCCTAAATATCTATGTGAGTCAATCTATCATCTGCTAAATCTTGTAGGTCCCTGTATCTGTCCTATGTATAGTGGAAGATGTGGGTGAGTCTAGTGCAAATATATCAACTTCTAATGCAATCCCTAAACTAGATGAAGATGAACCCTCATCACTGTGAGAACTGGAAGAAGAAGATACTACACTAGGAATTTGTTGAGAATGATCTGAAACATCAGTACTGTAATCATGATTTGAAGAGTCGACAATATGTTGAGAAGTATCAAGTATAGTTTTAAGAGATGTTTCTTGAAATTTAACACTTCTCTCAATAAAAAAACCCATGTGTGGTATGGTGGAGTAGGTGATAGCCTTTTACACCATCTAGATATCCCACAAAGATGCAAGGTTTGGATTGAGGATCCATAGCCTTTCGTTGCTCTTTTGGAATGTGTTCCATGGCATGCGAGCCAAAAACTTTGAAATGATCAACTGCAGGTTTCCATCCTTTCCAAGCCTCAAAATGAGTGATACCCTTTAAGGCTTTATGTGGAACTCTATTATGTATGTAACATGCACAGTTGATTAGTTCTTCCCAATATGATGGTGTGAGGCTTTTAGAGTGAATCATACAATTAGCCATCTCTTTTAAAGATCTATATTTACGTTCTACAATACCATTTTGTTGTGGGGTATAAGGAACTATTCATTGTAGATCTATCCCCTTTGACATACAAAACTACTCAAAACTATTGTTGACATATTCTCTCCCATTATCTATTCTAAGAACCTTGATGACTTTCCCTGATTGTTTTTCGACAAGAGCTTTGAAATCTTTAAAAGACTCAAACACTTCTGATTTTTGTCTAAGAAAGTAGACCCATGTAAAATATGAGAAATCATCAATGAAGGTGAGAACATATCTATCCTTTGTAAAATATGGATGGGGAAAATCCCCTTAAACATCACTATGTGCAAATAGGGACATAATCAAAGGTTTAAATGCATTGAAGACAATAAACAAATTAAATCCTATCAAGCACCATGAAGTACAAACTAGAATGAAAATAAAAATAATAAACAAAGAATGTGCAAACTGATTTTCAAACTAGTGTTGATTGAACTCTATGGCTCTTCTCCACCTGTACAAGGATGCAAGATTTCGAAGGTTGATTGTAGAGGAGGAATGTTGGTTGCTCAATTCTACAGCATAAAAACCTGATGAAGATGATAGATGGCGATTGAAAAATTATTTTGACAGAGTGAAGATACTAGATGAAGATTTGATCCAAATGGCTTGTGAAAGGTTAGATTTATAGATTTTTTATTTGAACAGAGATAAGATTTGACAAGATTCGATAAGGATTTGATTTTTGACGAAAGAGGAAATATGACGAGATGAGATAAGATTTCAAAAAGATAGAAATATTTTGATTTATTGTTTTAAAGGAATTGAAACAAGATAAGATAAGATGTGAAAAGATAGAAAGATTTTGATTCTGTTTTAAAGGAAATAAATCCTGAAAAAGATGAGAAGGATAATTGATGAATTATCTAATTAAATAAATTAATTAGATGCACATGAGAATAGTTTTGGAAAGAAAGCAAGAAGATCTTTTTAGGATTTTATTAATTAAATAAATTTTGGATTTATTTAATTAACGTTGAATTTATGATTTCATTAATTAAATAATATAAATTATTTAATTAACATTAAGAGGAATGGATGAAAATGATTTAATTAATTAAATAATATAAATTATTTAACTAACATTAGTGAAATGGATGGACTATGAATATGAATTTATTTAAATAAATAAAATTTATTTAATTAAGTAGATGATGACATGGGTACCTAGGGCAAAGCATGCTACAAGATGTCTAAATGATGCAATGTTGTGACAAGGTATCATAAGAGGACAATTTTTGGATGTCTACAGTTTGCCCCTCTTTGAGATGATGTTTGAGATGATGAGATTTGGTGTCGAGTAACATCATTTCAAAGAAGTTAAGGTATGGATAGAGGAAAATGGATAATCATATAAAGATAGGATGATGGAATGATGATGCCCCCTCGAGAGGATAGGTGGGTTGAACAAACATGGGTAGGCTCTCGAAATGAAATCAAAGGTTTAAATCAAGTATCATCTCCTTCATCCACTTTCTATCTTGCATTATCCGGCATTGGTAAAAGTGAAAGGGTTTTTTGATGTCTACATTTTTTCATTTGGATCGAATCTTCTTCTAGCATCTTCACTCTATCAAAATTAGTCTTCAATCGCCATCTATCATTTTCATTAGGTTGTTATGCTACAGAGTTGAGCAACCAACATTCCTCCTCTACAATCAACTTTCGTAATCTTGCATCCTTGTGCAGGTGGAGAAGAGCCATGGAGATCAATCAACACTAGTTTGAAAATTGGTTTGCACATTCTTTGTTTATTATTTTTATTTTCATTCTAGTTTGTACTTCATGGTGCTTGATAGGATTTAATTTGTTTATTATCTTCAATGCATTTAAACCTTTGATTTCATTTTGAGAGCCTACCCATGTTTGTTCAACCCACCTATCCCTCGAGGGGGCATCATCATTCCATCATCCTATCTTTATATGATTATCCATTTTCCTCTATCCATACCTTAACTTCTTTGAAATGATGTTACTCGACACCAAATCTCATCATCTCGAACATCATCCCAAAGAGGGGAAAAATGTAGACATCAAAAAAATTTCCTCTTACGATACCTTGTCACAACATTGCATCATTTAGACATCTTGTAGCATGCTTTTCCCTAGGTACCCATGTCATCATCTATTTAATTAAATAAATTTTATTTATTTAATTAAATTCATATTCATAATCCATCCATTTCTCTAATGTTAATTAAATAATTTATATTATTTAATTAATTAAATCATTTTCATCCATTCCTCTAAATGTTAATTAAATAATTTATATTATTTAATTAATGAAATCATAAATTCAACGTTAATTAAATAAATCTAAAATTTATTTAATTAATAAAATCCTAAAAAGATCTTCTCGCTTTCTTTCCAAAACTAAACTCATGTGCATCTAATTAATTTATTTAATTAGATAATTCATCAATTATCCTTCTCATCTTTTTCAGGATTTATTTCCTTTAAAAGAGAATCAAAATCTTTCTATCTTTTCACATCTTATCTTATATTGTTTTAATTCCTTTAAAATAATAAATCAAAATCTTTCTATCTTTTTGAAATCTTATCTCATCTCATCATATTTCCTCTTTTGTCAAAAATCAAATCCTTATTGAATCTTGTCAAATCTTATCTCTGTTCAAATCAAAAATCTATAAATCTAACCTTTCACAAGCCATTTGGATCGAATTTTCATCTAGTATCTTCACTCTGTCAAAATAATTCTTCAATCGCCATCTATCATCTTCATCAGGTTGTTATGCTGCAGAATTGAGCAACCAACATTCCTCCTCTACAATCAACCTTCAAAATCTTGCATCCTTGTGCAGGTGGAGAAAAGCCATGGAGATCAATCAACACTAGTTTGAAAATCGGTTTACACATTCTTTGTTTATTATTTTTATGTTCATTCTAGTTTGTACTTCATGGTGCTTGATAGGATTTAATTTATTTATTGTCTTCAATGCATTTAAACCTTTGATTATCTTTCTATTTACATTTTGGCGCCCATCATGGGGCCTTGCCCCATTTTTAACATTTATTTTCAGGTTTTTTGACAGGATTTCGCGTTCTGGAATTCAACTTTCTAACAAAAATTCTCATTTTAGTGCATCTAATGGTTTCTATAGTGTATATGAGGGTTTATGTAGTGCATAAAAATATTTTAACGGTGCTTCTTGCAGGTTTTATTGACTTTGTTTTGTATATCTGACAGTTTTTGGACAAAACTACAAGTTTTACCAATTTCTTCATATCTTCTACACAGCTATCAATTTTTCTGCAATATTTTTACAATTTTTTGTACATCATCTCAAGAGGCTACAGTAAAAAAATTGAGGGTGTATCATCGTTTTTGTAGAAGTTGTTGTAATTTTATGTTTTTACATAAAATTTGTTTCCTAGACGCAAATCGATGAATTTTTCATAAATTTTTACATTTTTGGAAATCTCTTCAAATTCTAATGGGGGTCTATGTTTTGTATATTTAATTTAGAAGTCAAATACAATGCGATAAAATATAATCTTCATTTTCTGTATGGTTTTCACAAATCCATGTTTCTGAGAGCAAAACAAAGCATTTTTCTAACTTCTTTACATTTCTGGAAAGCTCTCAAAAAATCAGATGGGATCTCTTGTTTGAGTTTTCATTTTTCGGATCAATAAAATTGTCAAATACTGAAATCTAATTCGGCTATGTCAAAAACATGTCTCTGAAATTGTAATTTTTTTTTGATGAGTTTATTTAGTTTTTTGGCTACATTATAATATCATTTTTTTCATCTTGTAGGTGATCATAAGGAGCTCCATTAGCAGCAAATATCACTCACAACAATCTGGAAAGTGAATAATCAGGTGCACACATTCCATTTTTTTAATCTCATTAATCTTGTTTGTCACATCTTTCAATTTGGGACATAAAATCAAATCTTGTTTGATCACATCATTGCAATTGGTTTAAAACAAATCTTGTCTTCAATCACACTTCAAAAATTGGGTCTAAAATTAATCATTGTCTTCCATCACATCTTGATTTGGGGATAAAAAGAACAAGTGTTTGAATTGTTTTATAAACATTATAATTTTTTAAAGGTAAATTAATCATTGTGAGTGTGAATCAAGTGTGTGTGTGATCACAAGCACCTCACTTGATTTTCTTTTGTCAAACCCTTTCTAGAAGGCCTGCTAGGGGATTTCATCACCCCTGGGGATGACCTCAATCGAAGTGTGAATCGAAAGACACGCTTGTTTGGAAGTTAAATTTTTTGTCACTCTTGGCTAAGCCCCAAAGAACTTTATATCTTTGGGAAGTGAAGGTGAAGGGTGGGTTACCCCTTTCTCCTGGCCATGTGGCAGGATCTTTCTTTCAAATCATCCTTAGTCAAACTTGTGAAGACTACCTTGAAACCTAATTGGCCATATCCACTTGACTAGTTCTAGGACTTGTCGATGTGTCTTCTTCAAATGTGTGCTTAATAATCACATTCATAATTTCAAATTCAAGCTTGCTTATGTGTCTTGCATGAGTGATTTATGTGTGTACATGTGTGATCATTCATTTAAACATTGCCAAATCAAGCTAAACACCAAACACATAAAGATAAGTCACTCTACATGTTCTTCCAACACATTCATATCCTATCACTTTCATCCTACTCAATTCAATTCATCCAATCTAATCATTCCACATCCTCACCAACCCGATCCTAGTCACCACTTGTCAAAATGGTCATAATCATAAACAAGCCCAATCCTAATCATAAGCCCAAAATCATAATCCAAGGGGGCTATCCCTCTAGGAAAAAGCATGAGACAAAACCTAAGCCCGCACTCATAATTCAAGGAGTCCCTTTCTATAGTTCAAATAATGAAACAAAACTAAAACCTAAAATCATACTTTGAGGGGCTTCTCCTACCACCACTGATGATTACATGAACGATGTTACATACTTTGAGGAACAAATTGATGTGCAAGAGCTTACACACATGTGTGACACCATGCCCACATTTGAACACAAAGCCCTAGCATCCCAACTTCAAAACCTCCTCTAGACACTTCATCAAATACCCCAACCCTTACACCACCAAACCATACAAAGCCTTCAAACCATCTTTCAAGATTTTCAACAAATTAAATCACCTCAAATCCAACACCTCCTAGCTCAAGCCAATCAATTTATTGCCACTTGTCAAATCCAGAAATCATGTCATCCCCTATCCATTCATTATCACCCTTCCACCTCATACCAATCTAATCCATCCACTTCTTCGCATGTCAATGCCACATCAACCTATCAACCCACATCACGACAAACACATGTGACTTTAAGTTCTACCTTGCAACAAGGCCAAACATCCTCATGTTCTAATGCAACCATTGACAAGGGGAATACCAATCTAGCACATGCACCCTATAACTTTATCACACCATCATCCAACCAAAACCAAAACCCTAAGCCAACACCTTCCACCCATACACCTACAAAGGATGTGACCCAAGCACTACTAGCAAGGAATCAAACATCGCCATGTCATCCAACTCATATTCTTGAACATAAAAAAGAGTTATCAAACATCATGCCAAGTCCTTCAAGCCAACCATGTCATCCACAACCACTTGATCCAATTCAAGAGTCTCCCCTCGTAATTCCAACTCACCCTCTATCATGCTCTTATGTTCTTGACCATCAAGAACATGACAAGTCTTTCCATGAGAAATCCCCTTCCACTTCCATTCAAATAAGTCATGAGGTATTTCAAGAGCACAATCCTAAACACACGGAAACATTACCCCCTCATCCACATAAAGATCAACACCCTCCCAATGATTCCATTCATAACATACCTAATACTGTTCATGATCAATCTTCCATCTTTGATCAAGACCCCTTTTATGATCAAGAAGACCATGATGATCCTCTTAGCCAACTTTATGCATTCCATGGTCAAGATCTTTCCACCTCACCCATCCATGATGCACAAACATCCACTTCCCTTGATGAGACATATGCCTCCCAAACACACATAGAAGATCAAACAAATACATTGGATCTAAGTGAACACAATGCTAATCAAGATCCTAATGATCCCCCATCACCCATTATCGACCCCATTGCAAGTACTCCATCATATCTTATTGGTCTTTCCACCCTCATTCACGAATGTTCCTCCTTAGAACAACAACAACCATTATCTTGTCCATCCAATAAGGAAATCTTGTCTAGTGTTCCACCTACACCTAGTCCCGTTGTCCATTCCATACTCCAAAACATGAACCACCAAGGTAAAGGTCTAGACCTTCATGAACAAGGTATTTTGGAGCCCATCCATGTCAAAGTCCCTCCATGCTCTTATGGCCTTGGACATACACCCCAAGGACAACAACCTAAAGATGTTGGTATTTCCTCCATGCCTCCTAAGTCCACTTTCCATCATAAAGCCTATCATACACCCAAAACATATGTTGCAATTCCACCTCCATCATCCTACAAATGTCAAAAGCATGTGACCATACACCTTCCACCATCAAATCTTCCACCATTACTTCCAACTCCTAATATCCCTCCATCTAAGCTACCTCCACTTCTCCCAACACCTAATATCCTCATTATCCAATCCTTTTATCCATTTATCCATAAATACCCTAACATTCCTAATCACGACCAAAAAATGCACACATTGTATAAACATGAAGCTTCCACCCATTCCACAATACCCATGGGATTCAAAAGAAATAATTTCAATGCCTCTACCTATAAAGTAAAAAATCCTAAGGGTTCTCATGCCTTAGGACATCAATACAAAAAGTCAAAGAAAAATACATCCAAAAAGTTATATAAGCCCATACCTCCAAAAGTAAAGGCCAAAATTGAAATGGTTTGGGTCCCTCAGAAAAAGGAAAGCAAGTCAAATGAGGCATCTACATCACAAAAATGCCAACCATCCACTTCCAACTCGCATTCCCACTCTATTCAAAAGTCTCAAATTCCTAAAACCCACAAGAAAAACAAAAATCATAAAAATACTAAGTCTATGTGGGTACCTAAAACAAATCATCCACCACCTCCTAAGAAAACATCTCCATTACTTCCTACACCCCATCCACATCAAAATATTCTACGTTTATCACAATGTGTGCAACCATTGGTCATGGTTCCCTTCCATTTCACAACAATTCCACATACCTCACTCTCCTCATCCTTCACTCGTTATCCTACATATCTCCCCCACCACCTTCCTATGGTCCATGCTTTTGGCTAAGCCTCCCCATTCATCTTATTCATAAGTTCCATATAATCCCTATCATCTTCTGTACATAATCTACATCATAATCCATTATTTTCCTCCATAATCCACATCATGATCTACCATCTACCTACTCAATCTCCCTTTCATGTCATCCCTTACCAACATCTATGAGCATAATGACATTTGACATGGTCCGTGCAATGACATCCATATCTAGTGGGACTATCACCTTTTACAGAACTAGAAACTTGAGTCCCTCCTATCCATATTCCCCTTCTATCCAAAAAGAAAAAAAAAAGAAAAAGAAAAAAAGAAAAAAGAAAAAAAGTGAAATCCCTTCGTCCAACAGTGACAATCTGGTAAACAGGTGCCCTGGATAAGTACCATGATGGAAACATAGCAAATAGGTGTCATATGTAGGTTTAACTTCTATGTCACTTACACTTGGGGGCACAATGTCTTATCTATCCAACCTATCATTTGTATGTCATATCATTTCCATCTTACCTACCATCTTTAGCCATCATATTGAGTCCATTCATCCACCCTTCTCCTTTTGATCTTGATGAAGATATAGAGGAAAAATGTTGAAACATGTTTTAAGTATCTCTTGACTTACCTCATTCTTCCAAACAAGCCTATCATTATCCTATTGTCATAAGATTTTTCATGAAAAAAATCCTAAGTCTTGTCCCTAGAATGGAGCATGTTATTCCTATGCAACATAGTCTTTGGAAATCACATCCTTGCTCTCCTATGATGCATACATCCATACCATCCATCCATATATCATGAGCCTTTTTCCCATCACCATCAATCCCATTTATCTCCTTGCACCTAGACTTGGTTTTCCCCTTGTCATTGGTATCTAGCACAAAGGCTACTTAAATTTTCATCCATTGACACCTCCAAAAAATTTCAAAAATAAAAAATAAAATAAAATATCAAAACATTTCACAAGTCCAAAAAAATCATAAAAGGTCAAAAGTCCAAAAACATCAAAACATTTCAAAAGTCCAAAAAAATCAAAACATTTCAAATGTCCAAAAAAATCAAAACATTTCAATCATTCCAAGCAAATATCCAAATGCAATTCAATCCTTAATACATACAAATTATCAAGTCGATCAATCTTGTCAAATTATTCAATCACATCCTTTGGTATTGATCCTTATCTTGTTGTAAACCTAATCAATCAATCAGCTATCAGTCATCCTTGTGTTGCTCTAGGGACACGTCGCTCCCCACAATGACAACACTATCATCATCATCAGTCAATCAATCAATCAACAGTTTACAGCTTGACAAGGGCAATTCCTTGTTTGTTTTTGTATCATTTGTGGATGATTGCTTGCTTGCTTACTTGTGTATGTTATCATTTTATATTGCATTTTGTATCAAATCCATATCACTCCAGCTAATATTCATATCTTGTGTATGTTGGAGTAGCTTTTTGCACTATCATTTTCATCTAAGGTCACATCATACCTTTTGTGCATTAGGACTTTAATGCTCTAAGTCTACTTCCTCATACGTCTAGACAAGGTTGTATTACACTGGGGCATGAGACACATCGTCACCTTGGTCCTTATATCTTGGTGCATAATGTCTAGGGCTATATCAAATATCATGATTGTTCACTTTCATTGCAACATAATGTATCATCTCCTTCATCCACTTTCTATTTTGCATCATCTTGTCTATCCTTATCATTTCATTGCGATTGAAGACTGATTTTGATAGATTGAAGATGCTAGAAGAAGATTTGATCCAAATGGAAAAATGTAGACATCAACAAACCCTTTCACTTTTACAAATGTCGGAGTATCATCACCTAAGGTGATTGTGGACATACTTGATGGTTCTAAGGATGAAAAGATAACATGTGAAGAACCCATATGGTGTGATGCACCAGAGTCAAGAATCCATGATGGAGATAAATATGCTTTAGCAACTAAGGCTTTGCTCTTTGATTTCTCTTTGTCCTTAGTATTATCTTGATTTGATGAAGATTCCTTGATAGAATTAGGTAGCCCTATATTATTCTTTTTGAGAATTTGTTGTAGAACTTCAATTTTTTTCTTCATGGAATGTTGTTCATCATGTCCAAGATTTTTACAAAAGGTGCATGCTACTCTCTTTTTACCTTGAGAGTCCTTTTTGGAGTTTTAAATTTTGCTTTCTTTCTTAACTTCCTTGTCCTTTTTAGTGTTCTTCTTCTCCCCTTTTGAATTTTGATGTGTTTCATTCCCTGCAAGGAGGCCTTGAGGTTTCGTAGACTTCAAAGTACCAATTTGAATTAACTATTTTTGCTCCCTTGTGAGGTCAGCAATGAAGTTATCAAGAGTGGGCATTGACCATGAGGCTCCAAGAGCCCTTTTAGTAGAGTAGAAAGTTGATACAAACATAGAAAATTCAGAACCTAGCTTGGAAAGTACAGTAAGGATTAATTGATCCTTTTTCTTGTCAATTCCACAATCTTTTAAGTGTAACTTCAAGGATTTAAACTTAGTTAAAAAGTCTTGTAAAGTTGAAAAATTCCTAGGACTAAGACCTAAGAGTTGATTTTCCAACTCGTGGCTTCTAAGTTCATCTATTTTCCCAAATAGTTTGTCAAGACCTTCCCAAACTTGGTTGGGTGTTTTCAAGTTCTCAACATGGAATAAAAAATTATGAGATAAATTTAAACATAAGAAGCCAAATGCTTGATCACACTTATTGAAAAACTTTTCTTTGTGTTTATCTGCATTAGGTTTTTTCTATGTTCCCATAGTTACCCTATATAAGCCTTTGTTCTTAAGTACTAGAATTAATTTCACCTTCCAATCATGATAATTGAAAGGTGTTAAGGGCACTATAACAACATTAGATTCCATACTACGTTGACTAAGATAGTTGTTTTGTAGAAATGCGGAAAAGAAAAGATAAAAAATGTGTGCAAAAGTGAAAAAAACACAACGCAAGCAGGTCTCGAGGAAGTGACAAAATGAACTACCTAAAACACCCCCCTTGATTATTTTGTTTCCCTCCCAATTTGGTACTTTATAGGAGTGCTTTGTAAATCACCCAAAAAAGGACACAAAGAGGCACTTTATAGAATGAGTGCAATTTTGTGCTCTTTGGATGTGTGGTGAAAAATGATACATTTTTGCAAAAAAAACCCCAAATTTGAGCTTCAATGCAAAAATAATTACAAATTGTAATTTTCACTCTTTACAAAATATTTGACCCTTAATGAACACACAAAATACTATATGCAAAAAAAAATGCCCAAGTTGAAACTCTTAGTTCAAAAAACATGAGTTTGCAAGTTGCAGTTGTAGATCAAACACAGCTAGGATGCAAACAAATTGACCTATAAAATCAACAAATCGGGCCTCTATCTTGTGATATCATGGGTTAGACAGTATTAAACCATGAAAGAACCAGAAGATGGAGTGTTTTGAATAGAGTTGTTTTTTATGCCTCCTTCCAAATCACACCTTCAAAGACACTCAACATATTCACCATATTTGACACCCAAAGTGCCCATGTGTACGTGAGATCTTGAGGAATTTGCGTGAGGGGTCAAAAACTTCAAACCGCAACAAAATCTATGCAATGATGCCCAAAACTATTTAGCATGGTTGCCAAAGAGGGAATGCTCTGCTTTATTGGTCAGCCCATAGTGAACCATAGTGGTAGAATATGCCATACAGAGAATGCATTTCCTGCAATGGACAATAGGAACATGCCATTCCTTTAACTAAAAATTAGGACTTTGTGCCTCCAATATTGGCACAATGGAGAACGTCACGTGCCCAGCCCAAACGCACCCTTTCCAGGCTCTAGTCGAGCCTTACACAGGCTCTAACACAGGTTGCTTCCAGATGAACGTGTGATAGCAGATATGGATAACTTCAACGCTTTATACAACCTCTTTGCAGACCAAGCAAATCCAACGCAATCTCTGAAAAGCTCATGAAGGGCCTTAGAATAGGGGTGTCAGTATGAACAAGACAAGGTCTTTGAGAACAGGGGTGTCAAAGAATAAACCACGCCACAAGAACCGAACAAAGGCCAACCAAAGCCAGAAAACACGCCTTCAGGGAGAACTATATGCCAAAAGCATTGTCTCCAATCAATGATTCCACAAATAATAAATCACACACTGGGAGGAGAAGATTGATTAAAACAAATACAAACAATTTACTTCACTTTCACAACCTGAGAATATCTTGAGTAACTCTGATACCATGTAGAAACCAACAATCACAGAGATATAAATCAAGCATAGTGAACGTACCAAACTGTATGCAATCTACCTGATTTATTAGACAGCTAGGGGTCTCCTTATAAAGGAGAAATATCCAACCATGAGGTGTTGAGGTGTTTCAACACCTCTCTAGTCTATTAACTAGCTAGGCAAAATATTAGGAAAATATTAGGCTACACAATAAATGCCTAAGTAGAGTTAGGTCAAGATATGTGTATGCAAGCATTAACTACACTGACAAAAAGAAATCAGATTTTTTTTTTTTTTTTTTTGTAGAGTGGTATAGCTAAGGCTTCCTTTATGATTTTTTTTTAAAATGTATAGATGAAGATCCATACATATTTTGTATTACAAAAATACATAAAAAATCACTATTACCAAATTTCACATAATGAAAGGCCATATTTTAGTTTTTAGGCCTTCTAAACTCAAGAATATTTTTTGTTTCATTGCAAGATGATCTAATGATAAGCTAAATGTTGGATTAAAAAACTAATATTGAACTTAAAATTCATCGCTTTGATACTATGTTGGAGTAACTAAGATCATAATGCAAGAACAATGATAAGTTCAACATGTCAATTATAAGCACAATAATCATGTATACCATGAAATAAGAGTGTGTAAAATATACAATGAAACTCCTTGTATAAATAAGTGAAAGGATAAATGAATCAAGGTAGAAGTAAATTACTAAATAACCTTGCAAGTATGCAATATATTTTAGACTATATGGGACAAGTGTAAGGACATGTGTAAAGTCTCTATCAAGTGAAACAAAAAGGTAAATATCCTATAAGTAAACTTAAGTGGAAAAAGTACAAATTTTTGTCACACTTTCATAAAGTAAATGATTAACATTGATTAAAAAATTTAACTTGAATCACTAGAAAAATAAATATATATTTTGAGTTTTAAAATGATGTATACTAATAAAATGTGTATATTCTTTAGTGAGTTTTATATTTGTATTTTTTTTTTAAATTTAAAAAATAGTTTTGTATAAAACATTCACTATAATTTAGTTGATAATAAAATGCTAAAAGTAATTAAATGTGTTGTCACTCTTTATATAATAAGTGATTTCCTTAATACTTTTTATGTGTATTTATAACTTGAAAGTTTAGTGTATGGATGTATTTTTTCCCATTTCTATAAATATATATTTTTAAAGAATTTTTAAAACTTGTGTGCTCTTAAAACATAACTTTTCCATGGGGCATCATCTTTTGTCATAATTTTTTGTCCAAAATAGATTTGTTTACGTCATATTGACATAGAATAATTTTTTAGTGCCCCATATTTCTCTAAATTTTTAAAATAAATTTTAGTATTTTTTAATAAGATAATCAATCTTATATTTTGGCGTTGATAACCCAATTTTAATTAAAAAATAAAAATAAAGTATAAAATTTAATTAATTTACTAACAAAATTATACTTTTGAAAACTACACTTATAGATTTACAAAAGAGGAAATATTTATATTTTTTTAAATTTTATTTATTAGAGTAGAAGTTGTTGAAACATCAAGGATTTTTTTTTTTCTATTCTTATTTTTGGGGTGGGGAGAGGGGGATGGCGGAGGCGGCGTGGGGTAAATTGGTCACTAAGTGGTGTAAAGTATGTATTTTTTTGACACTTTCATTTTTGGAAAGTTGTGGCCCATATCTAACATAAGTAGAATGAATCAAGCTAGACCATGGTTTGACCAAAATTGAGTTTTAGTTGGAAATACTTAAATTCACTTATGCTAATAAGTTGGCCAAAAGTGTGAAATAGTTTTATACATTTACCCAAGTGTGAATAGTTCAATTTAGGAAAGCTAATGAAATAACTAGACTCACAATGACCCTATTTACACTAAAAAATATTCATATTAACAAAACAGAATTTGTGTTCATATTTTTCTAAACATGACATAATGAAAATAAATGATTAAAATCTACTCCAACCTATTAATAAAAATAGAGGAAAATTTTGAAAAGAAAAGACGAAAGAATGTCCTATGTTATCCTACGAAATGCGACCACATTGAAGCATGAAACAAATAAGTTGGAACCAATTTTTGCTCAATCTATTGTTATACAATTGACACATGAGAATGTGCTATCTTCAAAAAATTAGTAAAGCACCAACATATTAGACAATCATCCATTACTTTTATGTCTGAAATGAAGCTCCAAACACTAACAATTGACATGAAATTCATAAGATTCAACTTGCACTCTATGAATTCTTTATTTGATGAATACCACAATTATAAAGAACTAAAAAAATTTGCAAATCTTAGTTTACTAAATTGACAATTACAATAAAGGAAAAAAATATTACAACTCTAAACAACGTCCTCTAAAACCCTCTCCCTTATATAAATGATCTTTTTGATCAAATATTGACCATTATAGAAGACAAGTATTTTAAATATCACTCCATATCACTTCAAACATATGCATTCCAGTTCTTTCTATATAAAAAAGATCTTTGAATACAATATGCATGTCCCAATACCTCCATGTGAAAATTTAAAAGATATAGCTTAATTTGACGTCGATAGATCCCCTTATTAGACATGCAAGTCTTTATTTCATATGCACTTAACGTCGTTGCCGATTTTAAAACTTTCCCACTCCCTAAACTATCTCCACACGTCTTATCTCTTAATGGAAATCTTAGTTATTATAATAACGTAGGGACCAAGAAAACTTTATTTATTAGTATTTTCTATGTTGGGCACGTGTATTCTGTACAAATCTCCACTTGTATTTAGGCACGTAACATATCTTTATTACCACGTCCATTTACATTTTTATTTTTTATTTTATACATGGCATCATAATTAATTTTACATGGGCGTTCTCTTCGCTTTTATCCACAAGCAGTTTATTTTACTAGGATCTTCAATTCAAATGTTTTTTAACATTTTTTTACTTTTCATATAACGTGATTTTCCTTACATGGCCGCTTAGGTTTATGCTGTTTTTCTTTTATTAAATAAAGCTTTAACTTACATTAAAAATAATGCAGTTTAAAAGGAACTGTACATAGGAACTGTACATAGAAGCCAAATAATTAATAGAATAAACAGTTACAAGAGTCTAATTGAGCCAAAACAATGGACATACATCTTACAAATTGGAAGAATTTTACCCAGTATATAATAGAAATAACAATAACAACAGCCTTGATTTACAAGAGAACTATTAACATGTATCAAATACAACAACTTAGTGGCGATATGGAGAGAGCAGCATTTATAATTTGAATTTGAATAAACTTTGCAGCTATCTAGAGCATCGAATATCTCCCCTTCATGAAGCAGTAAGAACTTATGTTTAATCCTCTCCTATCTTGCTTAACTTTTGAAAGTAGATGTTCATCAATATTTTCTAATCATGTTGTTCATTAGGAAATGTTAAAGTTTTACTTTGACATCATTCGATACAATTTACATTTTTGTGTTTTCAGCTAAAAGGTGAAACTAAGGCTAAGGTTTATGCTGTTTAAGATTCATTTAGACATTGCTTGTACCCTAATAAATGGCTTCCCTTTATAACATATGAACTAGGCCCTTAGGCAAACATTAGTGATTTTTTTTTTTTTTGTTTTTATTTAGTTGTTTCCTCTCTTTATATTTAATTTTTAAATAATATTGGCCTTCTTCAAAATGACTTGTTTGTATGTATAGATCAGTCAAATGGGAGCTATAATTTCACTTTCAGTATAAGGACTTTGAAGTTTATATAGATTGCGGCAATAGCGTATGTTCAGAGAGGGAAGGTCTTATGTCTCTTTGACATGGTGATGTTGACTCTTCATAGGAGAAAGGAGTGCATGTCGAAGTGACTCTTTAATGGTACAATGGTGAGATGGATGACTATTGGTTGTGATTTGGCAAATACATGTTGATGACAACACGTGTTAGAAGGTAATGGTAGATGGTGACATTGGGATTTGACGACATGTGGTGACACGTAGGATCATTTGATCAACATTGTGTGGTGTTTTGGCTTGACTACCTAGTCTCAAAGGGAGTCAGTTTCAGGTCTCTTTGAAATGCTGATGATTTGGTAACCCAAGTGGGAACTAAATCTCTCCACTTGTTGGAAACTGGACCCTCATCTTCTATGCCACTTCCCTCACTCATCAACTATCCCTCGTCCTCCTCATCCTCCTCATCCTCCTCATCCTCCTCCTCATAGTCTAAGTCTTCCTCCTTGTTGTAATCCTCCTCTACCTTATCCACAAATAGGTTTGCAGTCCTGACCCCTACCTCTCGACCTGTCTCCTCCTCATCATCCCTATGATCTGGAAGAGGCACCATGAAACCTATAGTCTGATCCATAGGAAACACTGGAGTTGGTCATGCTATGGCCCACCACTCCTCATATGCATCTATAGCACCAATGTCATCAGCATCGAAGATTGGCGGCATATCAAGATCCTCATCATCTAAATTACTAGGTATAACATCCTCTATTGTTAGTTGTCTCGTATCCCTAGGCATTTGAGAACTCTGCATTGATCACTTGTAAAATGGTCATGCTATTGGTGGCACCCGTACCTATCTGAATTATCTCATGATACGATCATAGTAGAATGGTCTCACTATGTAGTCATGTTTGCTCAATAAAACCTTGTCCCTCTACATCCTCATCAATTGGTGGGTCTCATCTAACCACTGCGGTATTAGCTAGTAAGGTCTCCATAAGATCTCCTCCTGATCTAGATGGTCAAATATGACTCTCTAGAAATGAAAATCTCCATATTTCCATACTCGTCTTAGTGAATAATTGGAATAATATGGGTATCCTAAGATGCATACAAAATGAAAGCACTAAAGGACATGAGTAGTGCATATCCAATGGAATCATTGGGTTACAATGTTTTAGCATAACATTACATACAACACATTGAAATCACTAAAGGATATGAGTAGTGCATATATACCCCACAAACAATAATATAAAATAGATTAACATTTTTATCTATCCATCCCAAACTATAGAATTCCACATGTAATAAAAAAAATACCACTACAAATATTGTAATGAATTCAAAATTTTCTCATTAATCAAATTATTAATTTAATTTTTTCCATGACCTTCTTTTTGCCCACCTTAAGAGGTTTCTTTGGAGCCCCTTTCTCGAGATTCTTTTTTTGAAGCCCCAAGATGGGGGAAACTTTACTTCCTTTCCTTGAATCCAAATCTACCTTCTCGAAAAGAGGTGAATCCCCAACTGTGACCAAGTCCTCGATCCTTTCCATAATATTGATTGCTACTAGTAGATTTCAAAAATATGAACCTAAATCTATTCCAATTTGAGCTACTACCAAGGAACTCCCTTGACCATCCAAATGCTTAATTCTATTGGAAATTTCCTAATCCTCCACCTGGTTTCCTGAAACAATGTTCAACACCCCTAGGTTCAACTCCTATTGGTCTAAATCATCCAAAACATCAAAACAGTTGAACACCTCTTCCTCCCGTCTCTCCTGAAAAGTTCTTTTGTCACATCTACTCTTGTTGTGATGTTTAACATGAATAAATTTCTTTCTTTGTTAACAACTTCCCCCAAAATAGGACTCTTCCCTTTATCAACTTTATAAGGTTGACAAGTAGGCTAGTTAAGAGAAGACTCTGAAGTATGAAACCTAGGGCATCTCTTCTACAAGTTCCCATATTCATGACATATTCAACACTAAAAGGGTAGTGCTTCATAGTCTAACTATTGGACCCATGAAGTAGAACCCAAAATAAGTTCTAAATAATTTGGAAAGGGATTACGCAAATCAATTTCAATGTGAATACAAGAAAAAGAGATTAGATTTTTATCCAACATCCACTGAGAAGGACCCACAAGCTTACCTAATTGAGTAATTCGATCATATGTAGAATATCAACTGCCATAAAACTATTATTGGTTGCTAGCATCACCTCTATCTCAGCTTCAGGGTTCCAAGTTTTCCTATCCCAGCGTTCTAAAAATTGAAGAGAGACTCTAATTCCCATGAACTTGCAGATTAGTGCGTATCCATTGGGTTACAATGTTTTAGCATCCCATTACAGACAACACATTGAAATCACTAAAGGATATGAGTTGTGCATATATACCCCACAAAAAATATTATAAAATAAATTAACATTTTTATCTATCCATCCCAAACTATAGAATTCCACATGTAATAAATAAAATACCACTACAAATATTTTAATGAATTCAAATTTTTCTCATTAATCAAATTATTACTACATTCATACTAGAAAATATGACAAGAAGATTTAATTATGCATTAAATTACTCTAAAGATCTACATATGGACTTCATTAGAATTCAATTGGTGCATACACATTAGATAGAAGAATAATCCCTCCAAACTCTAAAATTGAAGAAACCTCAAAAATAGAGAACTTACTAGAGATCCGCCAAAGATGGTAAATATTTAGTGGGTTCCAATGTATAGACATCAATCCTAGAAATATTTTTGAGTTTGTGCTGTGAGAAGTTTGAGCTTATAGAAAATTTGTGTGGTTGACAATTACCATTTCTAAGAAAAGACATGGGTAAGCCACTCTATCTTATAGTTCTTAAATTACTTGCAATTGCTAGTTAGGGTTTTTCAAAAGTTCTTTGCATCTTATTCTCAATATATTAATTAATGTCAACATCGTAGGTTATTTAGAACAAAAATTAAACCTTCATTTTTTAAGAAATATAAAAAATGAGTAAGTACCAAGTCTAGAGGGGTTAAAAAGTTTCTTGAGGATAATATGATGAAATAACATGGGTATCCTAGGATGCATACAAAAGGAAATCTTGTTGACCTAGTGCATGTGATATGCTCTAGACACGAAAACTATAGTAGTGTACAATGTACCATGCTATCCACCTTATGGTAAATGAACCATCTCAAATCATAGTAGAGATGTGCTAGTATGTTCTGACCCCATGCATAGATGGTTCTGCAATGCTCCATCTCTTGTATCATTTGCACTAGTCCTCCATCTAGGTGTGCTCCCATCCAGGAATATTACTAATGCTACGGTAAAAATCATAATCCACCTCAAAAGTGGTGATCATGTGTAGAGTACCCATTGCAACTCAATATGTGGCCCCATGATCTCCTCCTAAATCAAACCTCCAAGGAAATACTAGATGTCTACTCTCACTCCCTGTATGAATGGTCCTCTGCAAAATGAATAGTCTTTCCTCAAATAGGAACTCGAAGAATGTGATGAACATACTCTAGAGTTATAGTCATCTTGCTACTAGGTAAATGAGAGGTGTAGGTATCCACATCCCACCTCTCTACTAATGCCATCAACATGGTATCATGGTATCTCATGGGGGGAATGAGATATGCCCAGTATATCCCAGTCGCTTGTAAAGTGACCTCTAAATCCTCCTTTGATAATTTTGTCAGTTGGTCTCATAAGTGACAACAACCTACCGCTAAGATGTCATGATTGAGGGGGAATCTAATACAAAAAAAGGGTATGTGCAGGATCATGATGGGCCAAAAGTGGCGATATGATGAGTATATGTAGGGTATGTGGTTGATGAATTTTTTTTACCAAAATTGATGAAATGAAAAGGGTTTTTAAAAGAGATTATCAGCTTTCCACTAATATAATTATGCTTCACTTTGAATTTAATAAAAAATTATTATTCATTTTCTATTTGAATTACGACTAAAGTCGTGATTGATAGGCTAATTGAAAAACATCTATAGCTTTTAAACGATATCAAATTTTTTGAACTCGCATCACGTTCTATGCTTCACATACTTTAGGATTAAAAAAAAAATGAATTTCATGAAGTTTTGACCAAGTTAAGG
The DNA here is from genome assembly GCA_007258455.2 of Sequoia sempervirens. Classification (NCBI taxonomy): domain Eukaryota; kingdom Viridiplantae; phylum Streptophyta; class Pinopsida; order Cupressales; family Cupressaceae; genus Sequoia; species Sequoia sempervirens. Next base: position 43,293 of record VDFB02030526.1, read on the forward strand.
TGGTCAGACATACAAATTTTTATATTTTTTAAAAGCTTTAATAAAAAATTCATAATTAATTATTAACTTAGAAAAAAATTACAAAAAAATGTGCATCACATTGGAACATAAGTCCTCTACTTATATCTAAAATCTTATAAAAAAATATTATCATTTTATTGTGGTTAGGGTGGTCAGACATACACCTACTTATTTTTTGAACCCTGAAATTTAAGTACTATTACATTGAAATTTCAAATTTTCACCAAAAATATATATTTTTTAAAGTAAACATAGTAGTTTAGAAACTACATTCAATTTGCTACAATTATATTCTTACATATTTTTGAAATAATATAGACAACTTATTCATTTTTTTGCGTCAAGTTTCCTAACTTTGATTTTCTTGAATTTTTTGCCACTTAAGGCCCTACTTTTTCCATGATGATCTTTTACATACCCAAAAGTAAAAATATCACCTAAGATCATTGTAAAATATTAAATGTATACATCAACAATCAAAAAGTGTGTTAAAGTTTCTCTAGGGTACGTTTCAAAGGGTCCTAGATACTTTATTCCTTTTTTGGGACACTTTGTGAAAATGTGGGACAGTTTGCGAAAAAAAGGGATGCTTTGTGTATTTTTCTTCCAAGGTCTTAAATCTATCTAGAAATGTGTAAAACATAAAATAAATGCATACAAATGAAGGTAAGCTAGAGAAGAACCCACTCATTGTATGTTGTAGATCACCCCACGCTACCTCCTCGCGTAGGTTCTCAACTCTTGGAGGCACGTAAGGTCATATGCTTGACATTGTCACTTGCTATCCACCGAAGTCAAACTACAAGAAGGTAATAGATAAAATGATTACAAATTGCTTCACTTTTTACTCTTATATACTTTCAAATTAGGTCATTTACACATTAGGGTTAAAAGTGCTTTATCATTCAACTTAAAATATTAGGGGCTAGAGAACTCTATTTTCCATGATGTTTGTTGTATTAGATTTGTAATTCCATTGTCGTTCTCATCAAACATCTATCATTATGTCATATGGTACTTGGAAATACCCTATGAGATGACTTATGCAATTTGATACGGTTAGATTACTACCTTGTTTCCACCTCCATTAAGCAAGCAAAATCAAGGGGGGCATACATCTACCCTCAAATTTGATTATGTGAAGAAAGCTAGATAAGAGTATTTTTGAATGACTAATGAATTGGTTTTGTAGAATGTGGTTCCTAATGTTGTGGTTTTGTAGATAGCTATAATGTGGGCTTCATTCTTTCATCTTTGTGAATAGATCCATATGAGTATCCTTTTATGAGATGAAGTTCATTGTTTGAATTCCTTTAGCTTGCATATGCACATAGTGTCATATGGGCAATAAAGTGGGGGCTAAATGTAGTGTAGAGAATTGTACTCCCTTCTTGGAGATGGTACAATTTCATACTTAGTTTAGACCTATTTTAGTACCTTTTTCATTCATGACTTTCTAAATCATCATTAATAGGCCCCTAAGACCCTTTATTTCAGATCCCAAGGCATATTTCAGTTGAAATCCTGACGAAATCAACAAATGCATTCAATTTTCTAACACCCTGATATTTTCTCACCCCAAAAAGCTATGGTGGGACTCATACACCACCTTGGGCATATGAGTCCCCCTAGGTGGGACCCATACACCACCTTGCGCTTACGAGTCCCGTGTGGTCTCTTTGTAGGGTTTCAATGAGAAATTAATGTTTCTAATTCTAAAATTTGACTAATGTTGGCATTTGGGATCTAATAAATGGTAAATTAGATGAGATGCCTATAAAACTAAGGTTTCAAATCATAATTTCATCTAGTAATTCAAGAGCTAAGTGATCCTAGAACTTTCAAACAAGAACCCTCAATAGATATTTTCAAGCATTGAAGGACAAGGATCAAATAAAGTGAAAGTCTTGAAGCAACATTATAGTTTTTTTGCAAGTCTTTAAGATCACTTTCAATTCACGATATAGCATTCTCAAGCATTGATGATGGTTTCCTATGGATAATCTTGATGCATTCTAGGTTGGCGAGATGTAACTAGCCATTAAACTAAGCTTAATGACTTGTTTCCTAGAAGTGATTCCATCCTCCATCATCATTCTAATTTCTACCTAAAGGAAGGTATAGGCATTATTGTGGCTTATTATGGTGATTACAGATCTCCCATAGTGAGTCATCATCTTTATGTTTCATTCATGCATCGTATTCTTACACATTAGAATAGGGTTTCATTGCACACTAGATCTCCTTAGAATATTAGATGCACTTAAGATTAGGACTTTCACACATATTTACTTTCAAGATCTACTATCTCTTTCAAGATTTACTTACCAAACTAGGGTTTTGACCAATGCAAACCCCCCATTAGAAAATCAAGACAATACTTTGTTTTTCATGTTTTAGTAGGTTCAAATCCAAAAGCAAGGTTTAGAAAATAGAGGAAGTGGAGAGATTGGAGAACAAATTTAGATCTTGACTTTCCAAAAAAGAAGAACAAGACTAAATCACCACTTGTGGTGTATGATTCTTGGTATAGAACCTTTCCAGATTTCTATGGATTTAGACTTGTTAAGTTATGAAATTCCTTTTTTTCCCCAAAAAACCTAACCTAAAAATAAATCACCCATACTAGAGTATGAGTCCTAGTATGCATCAAAAGTCAACATTTTTGGATTGTAAACCTTGTTTCAAGAATCTTAAGTTTTCTAGGTGCACCTTTGTTCATTCTCAATTCATTACTTTGATTTTAAACTTCATTTCATAGATTACATAGTTAGGTTTTGCATGTTATTTTCATTTCTTGTCTTTCTAATCATTTTCTTAGTGGTGAATCCCCACCTTTGTTTAATCACGCCCAAGGAGACCTTGTAGAAAATCCTCTTAATTCAATCATTATTTTGTTGCTCCTAAGGTTTCCTTGAATGAACTAGAGAGAAATAGGATATGGGTGGGATCCATCCATTCCTACCTTTTATCCACTCCTTTTCCTTAGTATTCACTACCTGGCATCTATCTTGCCTCTCAAAAACATCTCAACTTGTACTTATACCGTCTTCAACCTTGAAACCCTTACAAGGTCACCATACATGATTTAAATTTACATATTCAAATTAGGTCAGCACTAAAAAAATTCTATGATGGAATTAAAATGAGGGTGTCCCAAAAATAGACTTAATGAGGACCTAAATAAGTCCCAAAAAACCTCAACATGCTTCCATTAACTTCATAAGTAGAGTTTAACACAAGGGAAACCAACACCCATGTAAAACATATAAAAAATTAAGCACACTCATCCTTAACTACATCCAATCTTTCTAGACAACAAAATTCACTTTAATACGACCTCATCAACTTATTCTCAGAACTACAAGTCATGAAACTAAAATTTAGAGAACTTTGAAGCAACTGCATTTCTTTAAGACCAAAGCCAGACACACCGAAATGCACATTTCACATACTAGTGAAAATATCTCACACTGTACAATGATCTAGAAGCCCAAATTTTGGTTCTAGCAACTACTAACAACCATGAGGAATATGTCAAAATATCAAATTCATAGAATAAATACAAAGCACATCCTGAAGAACACATAGAATACCTACAAACCTTCTTTATTACAATTTTCTCAATATCCTCAACATATAAAGCCAATAACTAGATACCTTTACATCAATGACAACAACAACTAATTGACATCGATGACAACACCTTCATATTTGCAAAAAAAAAGTCACTACTCAACCAAAAACATATAATCATTCAAAGAAAGTAACAAACAAAAGATAACTAGAATAAACATAGGGGCACACATACCCAACAAGGACCTAGGCATGTAGACCTTAAAAACAAGGAGAAAAAAAATCAACTAATTCTTGGGACTATTCATCAAGTCCCATTCCATCTTCAACTATTCCATCTCCTCACTCCAAATGTCCTTTTCTTTAGCTGCATTATCCTCAAATGATATTTCCATATCCTGGGAGGAATCCCTCCTCCTTCACCCTTTCCTAACTTTTTCCATGCAAATCACAATTCAAAATATCACCCTTCTCATGATATAGTGTATTATTGAGATCATCCTATTCATCAGTTTGTCCATCTTGTTCACTTTTACCTGCAACACAAGGAATCAAGTCTTATAAAACGAAAGAGACTAGTCTTCCTATTCCATTTAATTTTGGGGGTCTACCATTGTTTTCATATTCAATTATTCATCTTCTTTTGTTGTTTTTTGTCTCATTCTTCCTTGGTATCCTCTGAGTCCTTCACCACCTTTTGATCTGAACCCTCCTCCTTATCTTCCTCCTTGCTAGTAATAGAGTTCTCCTCAAGGTCCTCCTCAAGAACCACTGTAATTTTTTTCTTTCTTAGGTCTAAGGGCTCCTCCTCTTCTAAAGTTTCATATTTAGGTTCTCAAAAACTCAACTTTTTCCTTTGGTAGATTGACCTACCGATCTAGTCGACTTTCTTTCACCTTTCCCACTGCTTGAATCATCTATGTGGCCTTGTTCGTCCTCATCCCGGATTTTAATAGTAACCTTTTTTTTCCATTCTTTATTTAGTATTTTCATGGCTTATTCTTTTAACGTCAGAGAGGTTGCTATAAGGGTTGCTAATAATTTTCTTTTCTTTCATAAGTAAAATATCTAGGTCCTCTTTGATTAATAGAACTTTAATGATAGACATTTAGACATAGAGGATTCTTTAGGGGCAATAGTTAAGGGGGGATATCATTCAGAAGGGCCTTAGCCCAAGATTCAACCTCACTTGGATTTTTGTGAGGGTTAGGTTTAGGGTAGGGGATGAGTTGGTTATTTATGGCTTTGGTATCTTGGGGTCATTCACCAAAGAAGGGCTAGGAAGAGGCATTTTAATAGAGATATAGTTATATAATCTTTGAATTAGGCCCTGGGGGTGATGGGGCCCCTTTGGCCTTGCATTTCTTTAGGGATGAAAGAAAAAAATAAGGTAGATTTATTATTTCATTCTTTCTAATGTGATTAACAAAAGGAAATAGATACATATGGATGCCCGCTAGCCCATGATACTTCATAAATATTAAATAAAACCTGACAGGGTGGAGGGGAGCAATGGAGATTCAACCACATCACCCAACAACACAACCATAGATTTCCTTTATATACCATTCATCCATCATAAGAAGATATCAGGCCCACCATATAAAGGTTACACGTGTTCAATTCCCACCAGCACATGTGACTAATTATCCTTAATGCGCAGAATAATCAGGCATGTGGGGAACGGTCGAGATTCACCTACGATGATCAAATGCTCATCTTAAAACTAAAATATGCAAATGCCACAAATGTTATCTTTAAAGTGGGGACATTACTAGGTTGACAACAACTTAACCCTTAGGCAAGAAAACTTAAAACTTTTAAGGCATTTAAATATGAAATTCAAGCCCAACCATAGGAAAATTTAAGCAATGAGAAGGGCATTTGGTGATCGACAAACCTAAACCTTGGGTGCTAGTGAAAATAATGATTTTAATGGCATAAGTGGTGACTTAGATAATTAGAGACTAGGAGCATCAGGTCAATGTATAAATAGAATTCCCAAGGGTTCTTAGACTCAAAAGTTAATTCTTAAGGGTATTAGCAACACAAACCCTAAAATAATGATGAGGACCATAACCCTAAGTCCAAAACGAGGGTCCAAGCCAAATACTGCAAGTGTAAACATGGAACCAAAGAAAATTTTGAGGAGTTCCATCGAACACATCTAATGTTTCTTTTCACAAGATGTTTCCATTTCAAAAATTAGTAAAAAAAAGTATTTCAAGAAAAATTAAAAGTAATGTATATCACCTACTGTTATCTTGACTATCATTCCATCTAAGAGATTTATGAAATACTCATATGTCAAAAGTGAAGAAAGCATACTTGATTCTATGTTATATGTAAATTATTGAAACATAATTATTTTGTATTCTGACCATCCTAATATTCATAATTTAAAAAAAAAAACAATAGTATTTTTAAACTAGATTTTAAGCACTTATTTCTTCATCTTATTACATCTTCAAAAATTGAGCATAGACATCTTGAATTAATCATTCATGCTTTTTTAATATCATAAAAGAAAAATAAGCATAAATAAATCAAGAAAAAGGAAAAACTAGAGTTATGTAGATGATCAAATGAAGTTTATAAGTGTGAGGGATTTTCTTGAACATATACTCAATCTTGATCCTTACACTCAACTCTACGTACAAATAAAAGAATATTATGACACTAATTAATATAAGAAATGATGCCCATCTTATTAGACTAGACACATGTTTAGTTATGAATATGTAGATAGGTGTTATGCATATGTTTATTGTGATAGTATGCTTTTGTCTAGCGAATGGCTCTTAGTTATTTGTTTTAGATTTGAAGTTAAATAAACAATTTCTTTAAGTTTTAAAAGATTATATTAAAAATTTAGTGAAGAGGCCTAAAAGTGACAAAAAAAGTGTTTGAAGGTATAATGTGATTATGTTATGGCTCAATCACATTTCGAATAGCATGAAAAAACCCATTATAGTTTATATAGTAAAAATCTTCCTTAAAGGTTAAATTATTGAAAATATTCCATATAGGTCTATAATAAGTTTGAACTTCAAGCCTAAGGTTAGATGAATATATTGGGCACCCAAATCCATGGTTTATAAGAATACATACAAATGTTAAAGTGTACTATTTTTTAGGATTGTGTATTGTTGGATGATATTACACAAACACATGCCTACAACATTTTTCTCTATCATATTTTTCTAACCATTTTTCAAAGAAATTAATATATAAATTTTTTAATTACAAACTATTTTGAGTAGTGTCTTGATATTCTAAAATATCATATAATATTATTTTTATTTAATTTTTGATACACTCAAAAATAAATTAAAATGGATGTTTTTTGTTTGATTAAAAAATAATTACCTCATGGGATGAATTCTAGATTGGTCATATTATTTGATGATTGCATTTGCATACCTAGAGTGATACAAAGGAAGTGGTTGAACTGAGGCAGATGAGTAACTCATTACTAATTAAATACTACTAGAGCTTACAATGTAATACATTAACATTTGATAACATTCCTCCCCTTATTACATTTTTCATGTCAGTGTAATTAATGCTTACATACACATATCTTGACCTAAGCCTACTTAGGCATTTATTGTGCAGGTTGATATTTCTTGATATTTTCATTAACTAGTTTTTGGACTGTTGAGGTGTTGAAACACCTCAACACCTCCTTTTGGATATTTCTCCTTTATAACGAGACCCCTGACTATCTATCAAACAGGTCAACATTATGCAATTCATGTGTTCATGTGCTTGTTGTTTATCTTTGTGATCTGTGGGCTCTAATATGATATTGAAGCTCTTCAGGATAATGGAAAGTCGTGAGGTGAATTAGTTTATTGCTTTTTTTTTATCCATCTATGTGGGATATCTATACATAGGAAAGGAATTTGGAGGGGTGTTAGTTTTTACCATGCAGCATTGGAATTTGGGGATGCAGTTTTGCACCAGTTCACACATTTTTCTCCATTTTCAAAGTTGTCTCCCTATATCCGTATGTGAAGATATTGCTATATTGATCTCCTAGGTTCCAAGTCAATTTGTTTGCTTGTGGGTGGGCTTTATTCTCCATCAAAGACCCACGTATGTTGGATAAGCATCAATCCTACTCTTGGCATCTTTCTATGGACTGATTCTGGCATGTTTCTATTTGAAGGAGGCTCAAGGTAGAGGAAAAAAGAGAGGCATACTTTTTGTGTGGCATTCAAACCCTCAAGCAATTTTTGCATAGAGGAATAGCCCCTGATCCCAGTGGTCGTGATTTGACTGGGTGTTGGCATCTTCTCCTTCTGACTTTCTCCCTCTTTGCTCATATGTTGCTCTAGTTTTGCTCAGCCTGTATAGAGGTTGTATAGAGCACTCTTTGCATAAAGTGACGCATTAGCCTATTGAGGAATCCAACTTCTTTGTTTTGCAAAGGGGAAAAATTTATTTATTTAAGGGAGACAACTCTCAGGACAAGGAGGCACGTCTTGAAGAGATCTATTGTTGATAGGCCAACATGCATCAAGTGTTGTTGGGAGGCACTTTTTTGGTAGAAATATTTGTTTAATAAACCTGAAATTTCCCTACTACTACTATTGGTCCATATTCCCCAGGCACTACAGTCATTGATTCGTGTTTTTTTATGTTGCTTCTTTCTTTGATTCCTTTATATCTACTAGCCATTTGATTCTTTAAGCTTTCCTATCTATGATTGGATATAATAGGCCTGTGATATAAATATGCTTAGATTCTGAATCTACAAAGTGAGAGAAACATAGTAGAGGCAGAGAGGTGAAGGGTAATTGACATCAATTTGTGAAAAGGAGGGCATACTATTTATTATCAAATTGTGCTAGCAATCAAAAATTTCATTATTATTTTTCTCCCTCGTTTCGAAATTTTTTGGTGCTTGCAATATTTTCTAACAAACTAGAAATTGTATTTTGCAAGAAGGAACAATCCACTTGTAAATGGTGAAAGTCACAAAATAGTTTTATCACTTTTGCATCATAACTTGTATTTAGTTTTTTGCCACAAACCCATGGAACACAAAATTGCACTCATCTTATAAAGTGCATGTTTGTGTCTTTTTTTGGGAGTTAGTTACAAGCATTCCTTCTATAAAGTGCCAAATTGGAGGGGGGGACAAATAATCAAGGGGGGTATTTTGTGTGGTTCATTATCACACTTCCTCGCGAAGTGCTTGTATTGTTGGTTTTTTTCACTTCTGTATGCATTTCTACTTTCATCTTTTCTGCATTTCTACAAAACTATCTTAGTCAAAGCAATATGGAATCTAATGTTGTTATAGTGCCCTTAACACCTTTCAATTATCATGATTGGAAGGTGAAAGTAATTCTTGTGCTTAAGAACAAAGGTTTATATAGGGTAACTATGGGAATAGAGAAAGAACCTAATGCAGCTAAAGACAAAGAAATTTTTTTTAATAAGTGTGATCGAGCATTTGGCTTTCTATGCTTAAATTTATCTCCTGATTTGTTGCTCCATGTTGACAACTTGGAAACACCCAACCAATTTTGGGAAGGTTTGGATAATTTTTTTGGGAAAATAGATGAACTGAGAAGCCATGAGTTGGAAAATCAACTTTTAGGTCTTAGTCCTTGGAATTTTTCAACTTTACAAGACTTTTCTACAAATTTTAAATCCTTGAAGTTGCACTTAAAATATTGTGGAATTGAAAAAAAAGAGGATCAATTAATCCTTTCTGTACTTTCCAAGCTAGGTCCAGAATTTTTTGTGTTTGTATCAACTTTCTACTCTACTAAAAGGGCTCTTGGAGCCTCATGGTCAATGTCCACACTTGATAACTTCATTGCTAACCTCACAAGGGAGAAAAAAAAGTTAAATCAAATGGGTACTTTGAAGTCTACAAAACCTCAAGCCCTCCTTGTAGGGAATGAAATGCCACAAACTTTGAAAGGGGAGAAGAAGAACACTAAAAAGGACAAGGGAGTTAAGAAAGAAAACAAAATTGATAAATCCAAAAAGGACTCTCAAGGTAAAACGAGAGTTGCATGCACTTTTTCTAAAAGTCTTAGACATGATGAACATCACTGCATGAAGAAAAAAATTGAAGTTCTACAATAAATTCTCAAAAAGAATAATAAAGGGCTACCTGATTCTATCAAGGCATCTTCATCAAATTAAGATAATACTAAGGACAAAGAGAAATCAAAGGGAAAAGCCTTAGTTTCTAAAGCATCTTTATCTCCATCATGGATTCCTAACTCTAGTGCTTCACACCATATGGGTTCTTCATAGGTTGTCTTTTCATCCTTAGAACCATCAAGTATTTCCACATTCACCTTAGGTGATGATACTCCAACATTGGTAAAAGGGAAAGGGTCTATTGAAGTTGAAGGAGGAACATTTTCCAATGTTCTATGTGTACCCTCACTCTCAACTAATCTCCTTTCAATATATCAAATAACTCATTTAGGGAAGGGAATGAGAGTACAGTTCTATCGAGAATCAGTTGAGATAAGAGAATTACAAAGCAACAATTTGGTAGCAATAGGAGAAGCAAATCACCAATCCAGATTATATGCCTTCAATTTTTCCATAGATATTTCTCCAAAAGCACTAGTAACTCATTTACATGAATTTAGCGAACTATGGCATGAGCAGTTTGTCCATCTTAACTACTATTATCTTGAACAATGATGTAAAAAAAATATGGTTAAGGGATTACCTAAGGTTAAATTTTCTAAAGGGATTTGTGAGTGTTGTGCACTTGGCAAGCATCCAGAAGAAAAAATTGACAAAGGTAAATCAAGGAGGGCAACACAAGTTTTAGAACTTGTTCATAGTGATGTTTTAGGGGCCTTTCCCCATCCAAAGTTTACAAACGCTAGATATGTTCTCACCTTCATTGATTATTTTTCACATTTTACATGGGTCTACTTTCTTAGAAAAAAATTAGAAGTGTTTCAGTCTTTTCAAGATTTCAAAGCTCTTGTTGAAAAAAAATCAGGCAAAGTCATCAATGTTCTTTGAACAGATAATGGGAGATAATATGTGAACAATAGTTTTGAGTTGTTTTGTATATTTGAGGGGATAGATCTACAACGAACAGTCCCTTATACCCCACAAAAAAATGATGTTGTAGAACGTAAAAATAGATCTTTAAAAGAGATGGAAAATTGTATGATTCACTCTAAGAGCCTCACACCATCATATTGGGTAGAAGCAATCAATTGTGCATGTTACATATAGAATAGAGTTCCACATAAAGAATTAAAGGGTATCACTCCCTTTGAAGCTTGGAAAGGATGGAAACCAACAGTTGATCATTTTCGAGTTTTTGGCTCACATGCCATGGCTCGCATTCCAAAAGAGCAATGCAAGGCTATGGATCCTCAATCCAAACCTTGCATCTTTGTGGTATATCCAAATGGTGTAAAAGCCTATCACCTACTCCACCCTACCACACATGAGTTGTTTATTGAGAGAAGTGTTAAATTTCAAGAAACATCTTCTCAAACTATACTTGACACTTCTCAACATATTGTGGACTCTTTATATCCTAATTATAGTATTGATGATTCAAATCATTCTCAGGAGATTCCTAGTTTTGTATCTTCTTCTTCCAATTCTCACAGTGATGAGGGTTCATCTTCATCTAGTTCAGGGATTGCATTAGAATTTTATATATCTGCACCAAACTCACCCACATCTTACACTATACATAGGATAGATATAGGGGTACATGATTTAGCAGATGATAGACTGATTCAAGTAGATTTTTAGGGGGGGCACATGCCTCCTTTTCTTAAGTTTCCAATCCACATACATTCAAAGAGGCATTAGGCATACTAGAGTGGGATATTGCTATGGATGAGGAATATGATTCCTTGATTAGAAATCAGACTTGGGATTTGACTTCACTTTCGAAGGGAAGGAAGATAGTTTGATGTAGGTGGATATATTGAACTAAATTTGTAGCAGATGGGTCAGTTGATAAGTACAAAGCATGATTGGTAGCCAAAGGTTTTTCACAAGTTGTAGGCATTGACTATACATAAACCTTTGCACTAGTTGCTAAAATGACTTCCATCAGACTCACACTTGCTATAGCCGCATCACATGGATGGAATGTACATAAAATGGATGTGTAGAGTGCTTTTCTTCATGAAGACCTTTACGAGGAGATTTACATGGAACAACCACTAGGTTTTGTTCAAGATTCATCCTTAGTTTGTAGACATAAGAAATCTCTCTATGGACTTAAATAATCTCCTAGAGCTTGGTATGCCAAGATGGACTCCTACCTCCTATCTTCAGGTTTTACTAGATGTCATTCTGATCTTACCGTATATCTACTATGATAGGATGATTCATTTTTGATACTGGTTCTATATGTTGATCTTTTGATTATTGGGAGTACTTCATCTGCCAATATAGCAGTGAAGACATCACTTCAGGATAGATTTGACATGATAGACTTGGGTTTGTTGCACTACTTCCTTGGAATTGAGATTTCACAGTTAGCTTCAGGGATTACTCTTGCACAACCCAAATATACTCTTGATCTACTTGCACGATTTCATATGACTACTTGCAAACCATCTTTTACTCCCTTTCTTTTTGGAGTCGAGCTTGAGACTTCCTGTACTACACCATTGGTTGATGCTACATTGTATCGACAACTTGTTGGTAGTGTTATATACTTGACTCATACCAGGCCCGACATTGCCTATGTCGTAGGCATGGTTTCAAGATTCTTGCAGGAACCTCATAAGCTGCATTGGAAAGCAACTAAGAGCATCCTTCACTATCTCCATGGTATGCTTGGGTTTGGAATTCACTACATAGTTGGTTCATCACTTGTCTTGGTTGGTTATACAGATTCAAATTGGGTTGGTGACACTGAGCATCGTCAGTCCACTTTAGGTTACAACTTTTCACTTGGTTTAGGTCCTATTAGTTGGTTTAGCAAGAAGAAAAATGCTATTTCTCTATCATCTAAAGAGCCAGAGTTCAGGGGGGTTGTTAACTCAGCTACAGAGGCTATATGGCTTCAAGGCATTATTTTTTTGTTTGGTACTCCTTTTAGGCAGCCTATAGTCATCTATTGTGATAACCAAAGTACTATTCAGATATGCAAGAATCTGGTTCAACATCAACAAACTAAACACATGGAGATTCATATGCATTACATTTGAGAGTTGATTCATGGTCAGATCATCAACTTAGTCTTTTGCCAGTCTATAGAGCAGGTTGCTAACATCTTGACCAAACCATTGATTGAAAGAAAGTTCATTCATCTACGAGATCTTCTTGGTGTACGGTCTAAATCAACATCGTCATCATCCTTGGGGGGGCCTTTCTAGTCTTCTCCACTTCTCTCTTTTTTTTTAGGATAGTTTTTTCCCACTGGGTTTTCTATCTTACTCTATTTTTTAGAGAGATTGCATTGTACATGGGTACCTTACTAGGCTTGTAGCCGGGACCCATTTTATCCATTCCTGCTTAAGTTATCCTTAAAGGGAGGTGTAAAAGTAATTAATTCTTGCATACACATATCTTGACCTAAGCCTACTTAGGCATTTATTGTGTAGGTTGATTTTTCTTGATATTTTCATTAGCTACTTTTTAGACTATTGAGGTGTTGAAACACCTTAACACCTCCTCTTGGATATTTCTCCTTTATAAGGAGACTCCTGACTGTCTATCAAACAGGTCAACATTATGCAATTCATGTGTTCATGTGCTTGTTGTTTATCTTTGTGATCTGCAGGCTCTCATAGTTCCTAAAACCATAAATTCACCTTGCCAAAGGCCCCCCCTAAGGCTTACATGAAAAAACTTACTGACTACAAAATATGTATACATTCTTGAGAAAATTTTCCTTTTGAAGAAACAAATCTTGAATCAAGTGAAACTCCCCTAGAAGCTTTGAGTTAAATTTCTAAGTTCTTTCTCTATGAACTCTCAAACTATAGACCATAGTTATTGGACAACCATCCTCGACAAGTTGTCTCCTGAGGCTATCTCCTTGATCCCTGTAAAGGTGTAATGCTTGGTCAGAGTCTCGTGAACTATCTCAGAAATAATCCATATTGATCTATTCACCAAACCCCTTACCTATCTCCAAAATGGAAGCTTCACAATACATCTATCTT
>VDFB02030528.1:0-28620 GCA_007258455.2 Sequoia sempervirens
AGAACAATTATTACATAATGTTCTCATTGCAAAAATATCTTGTTATCATACTTAATGTTCTATTTTTAGATCTTGTTGAGTACTCTAAGAAAATTTTGTTACAAGCATACGAATATGAAGTTCTTTCCCCTCTTTTCTTATTTTTCATTGATCCCTCTCCCGCTACATCTCCTTTGTGTGACGTTAGTTTGGTGAAAGATAATACAATCTCATACAATCATGAAAATCACATTTGTAATTTTCCCAATATCTCTCCTATTTTTGAAGAAGATATTTTGGTGTTGGAAAATCCAATCATTGAGATTCATGAGACTCCTATTTTTTTATCTTCCCCTACCATTCCTACTTTGGAAGATATTGTTGGACAAGGGGATATAACCATAGATAAACATGACAATTATAGTTTCCCTTCTCCCAATATCCCCCATATTTGTGAAGAAGATATTTTGTTGTTAGAAGATCCACTCATTAAGAGTTATGAGAATATTTTTTCTCCCTCTCTCAATTCTTCTCCCACTTGGGAAGATATTGTTGAACAAGAGGATGCAATCATTGATATCAAGAAAATCATAGTTGTTCCTCTCCCGATACCTCCCCTACTTGTGATGAAGTTATCTTAGAAGACCCAACCATTGAATCTAATAGAAATCTTATTTGCTCCTCTCCTAAAAACTCTCCTACTAGGGAAGATATCATTGTGCAAGAGGATGATAGCATTGATCCATGTCTTTCAAACAATGGTAATGTGGCTTCCTTAGATGAAGATGATAAGGTGACATTAGACTCCCCCTCACTAGAATCTCATCAAAATGAGGATAATTTTGTTGAGGTTATGAACATTAGATCTCCCTTGATTATAGGACCTCTAAAAACTCCTTTTGGACCTCCCAATATTTCTCTAATCCTTGGACCTCCTAAGCCTCATCTTATCCTCTATACACTCTCACAACAACCATAAGTCCAAAACAAACATGTGCTTATCCTAGGACCACCTAAAAACAAGCCACTTATTCCAAGTGATATCTTGATTTTGCAAGGCAACTACCTAGTAAAAATGTTTCACAATAGTCGAGTTATAATACCATTTCTCACACATATAACACTAGAAATAATCAAAAAACAAGACAAACTCCAACATCCATTCCATTGCCTCAATCATATCTCCCACCTGCACCTAATATCTAGCAGCATAGTGGTAAATAATATGACCTTGTAGAATAACTTCACAACACTATTGCTAAGATATCCTTGTGGGATTTGATTCAAGCATCCCCTCTTTACCATGGCATGCTCCAAAATGATTTACAACAAGTTTTTATCCCTCCTAATGTGCAACCAAACGATGTAACAACCCTAATTCAAGGTATGAACTCGGTCAACTTAGACATTGCCTTTCATCAAGATGAGTTACCTCCATTAGAAGTACAAAAAAAAAATGAGGCTTTGATGATAAGGGTTATCATTAATAAGTGTGGCATTAGGCGTACTCTCATTGATAATGGTTCAACACTCAATTTTTTTAGTGTATTCCTTTTAGACAAGATTGGAGTAGACAAGATTCAAATTCAACTTGATTCTTATCTATTTGTGGATTTGATAATGTGGGAAAACAACTGCTTTTTGTGATAGCATTACCTGTTAAAGCTAGAAAGGCTACATTGAAAACTCATTTTCATGTCATGCCTCAAGAAATCTCATATAATCTTCTCCTAGGTAGACCTTGGATTCATGCAATGAATGTGGTGCCTTCCACGCTACATTGTCTAGTGAAGTACACTTACAACAAAAAGGTTTACACAATCAAAGCTGACCTAGAATCATATCAACATTGTTTGCAAACTAAAATAGGAATGAAAAATCATCTTACAACATTGACACTAACTACAAAATTAGAACCAATACAAGAAGAAGAGATGTGTTTTTTATCAATAACAAAACTATTGGATGATGATTGGGGTTCATTATATTTTACACCTACACTCGTGGGAGAATGCAAGATCACACACAAATCAGGAAAAGAGAAATAAGCTACCATAATATCAACACAAGATGAGTCATCAAAAGCATGTGATTCCGTAACTTTTATCAAAGAAGAGGAAAACACAATTTATATATCCACATACGATGAGTTGGATCATGAGAAACTACCAAATCTAAAAGAAATGAAAAAAATTTATGGAAGAGGTTATGAGCTTTTGAAACAACTTGGCTATAATGGAAAAGGATGTGGTGTTAAAGAACAAGGTATTTGTGTCCCTATAGAGCCTACCCCACAAGAAAAAACAAGAGGTCTCGGTTATTATCCTTCAAAATAAATGAAAGCATCAAAGAAACCTTCGCTCAATATCAATGTCACATTTTAAACACTCCTAAGACAAATATTGCTTCATCTTCAAACATATCTCTCAGTGATGATTGGGGTTCATTAGATTTTATTCCCTCCTTTAATGGAGAGTACAAAATCTCACAATCTAAACCTACAGAGTCTTGTGTATGTATGACACCTTGTAGTAAGCACAAAATATCTTTATCACAAAAGAAAGACATCTTCTACTATTGATCAAGGGTGCCTTGTAGGAAGCTTGCAAGCTTGTTTGATATCTCTCTCCCTCCAAGAACATGAAAATTTTATTAAAAAGAATTAGTACATGCATATCATCAAGTGCATGAGTCATTTTTTTGAATTTATTAACAAAGGCTGGTAGCCAGATTCAAAATCTTAAAGGATTGGTGCTCTTCCTTGTGTTGATTCACCTATTTCCACTAATTTATAATGATCTTTATCCTATCATTTTATGTACTATGTGGCATTGATAGCATATGTCTTGCATTGCCATTCATGGTGGTGCAATCTTATGTGCAACCATATTTATCTTGGCAGCAACATGATAGTCATTGGTGGTTTTCTTTGTCAAGCTATACTTGTGAGGGAAGAATAACTAGTTTTTGGGAGATGTACATTCTTTTCAAGGATCCCCCTTCCTCTCTTACTACTTAAAATACCAACATAGCAAGTATATTGACATTTTAAGTGGGGGGCATATTGTACCCCACTCATTTTTTACATGTTCCCTTCTTAGTGATGATAGCATACATCTCCTAGGAAGTGTGACCATTACATTTGCATTATCTTATTTACATTGGAATTATCTTGTTGACATTGGCATTATCTTATTGGCATTGAAATTATCTTATTGACATTAGTATTTTTCATTTTTACATTAACATTATGGCATTTCTTGCTCCACTTTGTTCATAGAAATTAAACTTAGTGTATCATTGGCATAACATCTTGATCTAGTTGTGGCACCTTATCAAATTTATCAGGGAGTATAAATTTTGGTATGGTTGACATATGGGAGCATATAGACCTAGCATGAATTTCCCATCGCCACTTATTTTGTGGGATCACACCTTGTAGACATAGTGTGTATTTCTCATATTTGTCTTGGGAGATCACCTAGTGTATATCAGACTGCACTAGCCCTTGTGATCGTATTTTTCATGGCCACTAAGCATAACACAACTTTCTTGCCTATGGATCCATGTGTTTCATAAGTGACTTTACATCCTTACGAGTGTATTTAATGGACGTGGCATAATGCAACTTGCTAGTCCATCCATATTGTTTTCACATAAATTTTTACATTGTATGATTATGTATCTTGTCTTGCTACTTTGTATCATTCATATGTGTGTGTCCCATTCTTCTTATGTTGGTTTGCCATGGGATCTTGATCCTAAGGGCTTGCACAACCTCCTTAATCCTTGTAATACTATTCCATTGGCATTTGTGCACTTAGACCCCTCTTGACATATATTTGTCTACTTTAGTGTGAGTCTAAGCATAAGTTCATACTCTCACTAAAGTGGGGGCTAAATGTAGTATAGAAAAATTTACTTCATTACATTTTCACACTATGTTTTCATCCCCTTAATTAATTGGACTTAATTAAGCTTCTAATTGCATAAATTATGCATTCCTTAGCCTTATTATTCCCATTTTTGAAAGGGAAACTTATTTTATACAATTTCCATCATTAATTAAAACATCTTGGATTATGTGTGTCTTGGACTTAAGGTCTAGGACCCTGTTACACCCCAATTGTGTAATTACTATTTAATATTACTATGTAGGGTAAATGTGAATGTAATGTGAATTTTGAAGATGAATAAATTGTGCTTGCACTTTGTTATCAAATGAATTATGCATATATGTGAAATGGATGGTTATTGAATTGATATTATAACTTTGGAGATGTATTACATGTAATGCATATTTTTTTGAATAGCTGACTACCTTGGGAATATGTTAGTGGATGCAAGTTACATGCTAATTTATATGAGTATAGGGTGCTCCATATACTAGCGCTAGAATTATCAAAGAAGTGCATAGTTTTAAAGGTAGTTTTTACCAAGTATTGTGTGAAACTTTTAATGAATACAACCAATGCATTATGTTATGTAAGAGCACTTCATTCTATAGAAATGCTAAGAGAATATACCACATATATCATTATGGAAATGCAAAGGTTGCAACTGTTGTGTTAAATGAATAAAGCATAAACAATTATAAAGCTATACTCTATACAAAAGGGCGTATGGAGTTAAGAATAAAAGCTAGTGCATGAAGTTAATGAAGGCCAATTTGCATATGTTATGCAAATGTAAAGAAGATAGTACAAAAATTATTATAAAGACTCAATCAAATAGAATGGAGGCATCGTGTTACATGGTGGAGCACATGAGTTAGAGGTGAGGGCACAACAAATTAAGGAGTAAGCCACAACAGTTAAGTCGATATGGTGAATCCAACTTAGTCGATGCTTTATGATAGAATATCTTTGACTTAGTAAACTACAAAATGCCTTGTCATTGAGTAAATATCAACAACTGATAAATGCATGCAAGATTATGAACAACAGGTCAATGAATTGATCAAACTAATTAACAAGATGAATCGAAACATGTGAGACTAAGTCAACATGAGCTTATGTTGCACATTTGGTATTGACTAATTCTAATGTGTATTAAATCATTCCAACTATGTAGGAGGTTTATGAATGCTTTGGCACCACCTTATGAATCTTATTTGTTGTAGATGTTCATTGTGAAGACAATTCAAATTACACCTTTTTCATCATGTGCTGATTTGAAATGGTCTTATGTTGTTATCAACTAGTGAGGTTGACCTGCAACTTTGTTTAGTTGAGTATGATCTTATTTGTGTGCCACCTTTTAGCTAAGTTGAGTGAGTTGTTATGCATGGAGACTGTTGTCAATACTCATTCCTATTTTGTAGGATGAAAAGTCTCTTTTCTGTTGTATAAATAGTGGAGTTGAACTCTCATTTGGGATGCATTGAGCTTAGCATTTTACACACTTTGCTCTACATTATTTTTCCATATTTAGAGAGAGAGCTTGAGTATTTGTGAGATTAATATAGCATATTGAGTGAATAATATTATCAACTTGTGAGATAGAAGTTTATTGTGGCATCAATAGAGACATCAAAGCTAAACTAATTGTTATTTTGGGAAAGTTGAATTGCAATCAATCGATTGGATTAGCGAATACAGGCATGAGGATAATCTTCCATTACTTTTCTTAGCTTTTGAAAGATTGTTTCATGATTTCTTTAATTAGTCTATTGTGAATACTTGCATTTAGGGGAAAATAGTATTACTTTGAAAAGGAATTAGAAGTTGTTTATACTATTTTGTGAAGTGCTTGTAAACACTCCATAATAGGAGGATTTTGTTTGTCATAAGTATTAACATACTAGATATGATTAAACATGGGTAGCTTAAGGGTTACTCATAGCTAAGTTATTTGATTATAATAGATAGCTAGTGGGTTACTCCTGGGTTGTGAGGTATATTGAAACCTAGTGAGTTAGAGTTGCTACTTGATTAACTTGGCATTGCACTCTTAAATACAAAGTTATCATATTGACAAGAGTAGACTCGTAGATTAAACCTTTTCAATAAGGAGATTGTACTCTCGAACAGAATCATATGTTGATATGATTATTCTTTGATTGAGTTCATTCACTGATGTGATCGTATTCTTAATGAGAATCACTTATTAGTGTGATGTGTTACTGAATGGATTCAATTATTTATGAGTATTTAGACTATGATTAGATGAGGCTTATGTAGATATACTCTAGGATATAAAGTTACACTTAGGAATAGTTTTTATTTTGAAGTAGATAACTTGTTTATGCAAAGATAAGCCCGAATGTTAAATCTAAGGATAGGAATATCCAAGGAAGGGGTAACTTGTGCTTAGGCTTATTGGTAGAGATACCATAGTGATTTGGGAAAAAGGGAGTAGGGTAATCCTGGGGTAAGATATTATCCATGGGAGGGATTACCTATGCATAGAATATAGTGGCCTAAAGTCAAAACGAGCTTAAGAAGTGGTGTATGTTGACCTTCACTCGAAGTACTAAGTGAAAACACTTTGGACAAAGTAGTGTGATTGCCTTTGGCTCCACTGTCAATTCACCATGTCCATGTAGTGCATGCTAGTTGCAAATTGTAGGGAATACAAGTTCTAGTCATGTAGGGCACAACACTAAGATTGGTGTGGTTTGTCATATGAGGTTACTCAACCAATCTCTTCATCGAAGGGTAGGGCCATCTATCATTGATAGATGTGTGGGGGACCACATATGATTCCATGGTTGGCGGAAAAGTGCTTGAGTGATGCTTCTCCTCTTCAATAGGTGAAAAAATCAAAGGTTTTGAAAGGTGGATCTTGGACCATCTATATCTTATGCTCTAAAACTCGGAGGAGCTATGTACGAATCTTGTAACCATTTTTATGGGATGATGTAATCATGAATTATATACTTGAGTTCATTCAATATGATATCTATGTTTTGAGAAGATTTGTAAGATTACATTAGAATGCAATGACAATTTGGAATTAATGTTATTTCAATTATGCATGTAATTTACATTATGGGAAGAAAAAAATTATTGCTAATTAATGTTATTTCAATTATGCATGTAATTTACATTATGGCAAGAAAAAAAATTATTGCTATGTTTTGGCATCATGGTTTATCACTTGAGGTGAAAAAATTGGAAATTTTATTGTGAAGAACAATGGGGTTGTTAAAAACCCATTCAACCAAGGGAAAATGGGTACTCCTTAAGTGCCAAGACCCATTTTTTAATATATTTTTGGCAGCATTTTAATGATTCAAATTCAAGTTTCAATTTTCAATTTGTGGAATCTAATTTTTGGGAAATTAGATAAACACCTATAAATACATAGTTATTTTATCATTGCAACATTAAGAATTAAGAAGAAACTTTCATAAGAGAAAATATTATTGTCAAGAGCATTGAAGAGTAGATTTATTAGTCATCTACAACAACAACCAAGATCATATCATCATGTCAAAGTTTATGCATATTCATGTCATGTTTTGGAGTTAACATTGGGATGTAGGTTTCAAGCATTCAAGCATCAATAAAGTGTCAAATTGAGGATCCAATCAAGCCAATTCATGCAAGATCCAAGATTTAGAGAGATGTATTAGACTTCAGTCCTCTAAGGGCAGCCATTAAGGGTTTGGTGAGTTGTGACATAGCATTGTCCATTCATCAAATTCTTTCCATTTTGTCATTATTTCATTATCAAAGTTTAATTACCAAACCAGGGTTTGACCAAGGTAAACCCCTATTCACCCAAAAACAAACATTTTTTCCTATCTTTGTATGTGCATATTTGCAAGTGAAAAAGGATTCAAGATCACTCAAAAAGATCAATTTTCAAAGTTGTCAACATTGTTGTCAAGACACGAAAAACTCATATTCAAAATTTATTTTTGGTTGTCCAATAGTGAAACTAGTGGAAAACAAAATCTCAGATCTTGCACCAAAGGACCCCCAAAGTTGAGAAAAATCTTTGTACAAAGACCCATTCACCCTTGGGAAAACGAATCCTTGTAGGACACTCAAAACCCACTTTTCTAGGTAGGTTTTCCATGTTCTGCACTTCCTAGATCTTCCAACAAATTACTATTTTTTTGTTTTCTATCCTTAAACTCTACATTTCAAGTTTTACATCATACAATTGAGTTCATTAAGTATTTTATTTTTATCTCCCAAAACTTCCAATCAATCATTTTTGTCATTTTCTATCATAAGAAAGCTGAGATCCAAGATCCCAAAATAGGGTTAGCTCACCTCAAGGTTGAAATTCAATCCTATCCATTTGTGATCTTCTCTCTTTCTAATGAAATTTTAGAGAAAGGAACCTAGATTCCTATTGTCCTAAACACTTTGGTACATTAGGACCTCTTTTTTGATGTTTCACTCGATATCGCATGTCTAGGACAAACGCAGCAAATAAAGAGGCTTTGTGAACACCTCACAAAGTCACAAAGGGCTTTGGTGGGGTTGGTGTTGGAAAACCACGAGCATGAGAGGATGCCCCAACATAACACAATATTGTGATAGATCTTGTTGGGTACAATGTAATACAACCAGGAAAACACATGAAACAAAAAGTCACAACTTGCCCCTACTTCTACCAGTTAAAGCACACCATGATATGATGGATCATGGTGACCTTGAGTAGGTAAAGTAGGAATCTCAAAGAAAAACAAAGATTTGAAAGCACCCAAAAATAACAAGAGATCTAAAACATCCTTTTCCATAAGGTTGACGAGTGGATTGAGGTGGTTTGATGTGAGGAATGATATATCCTACAAAGACCAAAGATGGATGGGGTAGGACCTAGGATTCCTATGGCAAGGGATGTTCAAGATACCTAAAACCAAAGGGAGCTAATGGATTTTTTGAAGTGTGATCTTGATAGGGGATCTTGGTGACACAACAGACACATGGGACCTAGCGACAACATGTACAATGATGGGCCCAAATGATGACACGAGACTAACACTATGAACACTATAGAAAACTGACGATAACAAGTGAAATCCTAATTTGTAAGAAGATTTCGAGTATCAAGAGTGCATTAGGAATATTTGGGTGTACTCCAAAATAAACAAGAAAAGCTTAGGAATTGGAATAGTAAATTTGACTCATTGAATTTTCAACCACTATATACCAGGAGATGGAGTAGGAAACAAATATGGCTAGATGTCGATGGATGAAAGCCCATGGATAAGGGGAGACAAGGTAGATAATGATTCTACCCCATATGAATGGAACTTGTTGCTAGGTTTTCACCACATGTACTTTTCCAAGGTGCCACCACAAGTGGTTTTCACCATAGGACGATTAATTTCTCTTTACTATTTTTTTCTTTTTTGACCCTTTTTTTTATTTTTATTTTTTTGAAAGGGTAGAGTAACGTAGCTGACTTAGGAATAAAAAATTTTGAGTTGGATGATGTTGATAGGTTTATCCAAATGTTCACCATCTCGATTATCCAACTAATAATCCCTCAAGCCATACTTTTCTATAATGACATAAGGACTTAACCAATTAGCCTCAAACTTTCCTTTCTTTTCTCAATCCTATTGGGTCTGTTGATTTTCTTTAAGGACAAGATTACCAAGTTGGAATTGGTGAGGTCTAATCTTCTTATTATAGCTTCTTCTTAACCTATTTTGATAAGCTTGGAGATTGTTATAGGTGTTGAGGCATCATTCATCAAGAAGCTCTAACTGACTTAGGTGTGAAACCCAATATTCCTCATCATTGATAATATTTTTCAATAAGATGCATTGAAATGGGAGTTTTACTTTTATTGATAAGATAGCTTCGACACCATAAACTAGTGAATATGGAGTGGTGTCGATAGGGGTACAAATTCTAGTGCAGTAAGCCCATAGGGAAGGATTTAGGTGTAGATACCAATCATGACTAGTGTCATTGACAATTTTCTGAAGGACTTTGATTAAGGTTTTATTTGTTGTGTCAGCTTGGCCATTACCTTGAGGGTTATATGGAGTGGACCAATGTTGTTGAATGTGAAATTTCTCACAAATTTGTCACACATGTTAGTTTTTGAAAGGTTTACAATTGTCGGTAATGATAGTGGAGGGGATACCATATCAACAAATGATATGATATATAAGATAAATTTAGATATTTGAAGGCCAAGGATGAGGGTAAGTGGGATTTCTTCCACCCACTAAGTGAAATACTCGGTGGTGGTGATGATGAAGGTATGTCCATTAGATGAGGGGGATGTATCTTTCTGACTAAATCAAGACCCCATTGTTAAAAAGTCCATGGTGAAGTAATGGGTTGCAATGCCTGAGATGGTGCATGTATCAAATCTGCATGTTGCTGAAAAGGAATGCATTTCTTAATATATTCACATGCATCATGTTCCATGGTGGGCCAATAATATCTTGTTCAAAGAATCTTCTTTGCAAGGACCATGCCACTTGTGTGAGCCCTACAAATACCACTATGTACTTTGTGTAATTTCTAATTGGCTTCTATAATGTTCAAACATCACAATAAGGATCCATCGTATCCCCTACAATATAACGCGTCTCCTAGGATTGTGTAATGGGAGGAACATTGAATGAACAATCGACATTGTTGGCAAGTGAGATTAGGTGGTAAAATTTTATCATGGAGGAATGTGTATATGTCATGATATGGGGGAGATTGAGGACCAATGATTTCACACTATTTTTATATCTGGAAGATCATAGGTAGGCATCAAAAGCTGCTCATCTAAGAATTCACATTTTTGGTTGTCATGGGGCATGTCTAATAAGGACCCAATAGTAGCCACTATGTCTATTGCTTTGTTTTAAATATGAGAGACCTATTCAAATTGGATGTAGCCAAAATACTTCTTGAAATAATTGACCATACATTTATAAGGAAGAAACTTATCATCCTTAGTTTGGAATTCATTGTTGACTTGTTTAATGATGAGTTGAGAGTCGCTATAGGCATATAGCCAACTGATATTCCATTAAACTATTATCTTCAAAGTAGTGATGAGAGCCTCATATTTGGAAATGTTATTTGTGCATGGTAAGGCTAACCTAAATTACTAAGGTATAAAATCACGTTGAGGAGTGGCAAAGAGAATACCCACACCTAATCCATGTTGGGTAAACAAACCATCAAAGTATAACTTCCACAGATCCTTTTCAATGATGGTGAATATAGACTCATCTAGAAATTCCATGACCAATTGATAAGCATCTACTAGAGGAGCATCTACTAGATGATCTATGATAACTTGACCTTTTATTACTTTTCTATCAACATACTCAATATCAAAACCATCGAGAAGCATGAACCATTTATCCATACGGCCTTCAAAGATTCCCATGATAGTAGATACTTGAGGGGGTCAACTTTAGAAATGAGTTTGATAGAATGACTGAGCATGTAATGTCTAAGATTTTGAGAAATGAACACCACTGCCAAGCATACCTTTTCCATAGGTTTATAATTAAGCTCATAGCTAAAAAGGGTTCAACTAATATAGTACATTACTCATTATCTCCTATTCTCATCATGTTGTGTGAGAAGTGCCCCCAATGCCACTAAAGTCGCTAAGATGTATGGTTTTCTTTAAGATAGGAGGCATGAGAATAGGTGGATCAGCCAAATATTCTTTTATTTTGTTAAAGAATTATTGACATGAAGCATCCCATTTAAATGTGGTGTCTTTGCAAAGTAGATGATTGAAGGGTTGACATTTATTTTCTACATGAGCTATGAATCTATGGATGGATTATAATTTTCCCTACAAGCTTGTCAACTATTTAAGCATCTTAGGAGGAGGCATATCCATAATTTCTTTAAGTTTAGTGAGATCAACCTCAATACCTCTCATAGACATAATGAAACCCAGGAATTTACCTGATGTGACACCAAAGACAAACTTCTTTGAGTTGAGTTGGAATTGGTATTGCTCTAATCAAGCAAAATGTGTTCAAGGATGACCGGGTGTTCTTCCCCAGTCTTTGATTTCCTCAAAAAATCATCCATATAGTCTTCCATACTGATGTGGATAAGATCATGGAAGATGACTATGACAGCACGTTGATATGTGGCACCAACACAATTTAAACCAAAGGGTATGACTTGGTAGAAGAAGGTCCCCCATGGAGTTGTAAAGACCATTTTATGTTGATCTTCTACTGTAATTTAGATTTGATTATAGCCTAAGAAATTATCCATTAATGAAAACATAGCATGAACCATCGTTAAATCCACAAGGATGTTAATATTTGGGAGTGGGAAAGTCATCTTTTGGATAGTATTTATTGAGATCTCTAAAATCCATACAAATTTAGATGCCCCCAATCAACTTGGCAACATGAACGATGTTGGAGATCCAATTAGAGTAATCGATGGGCTAAATAAAACCAGCTTCCAACAACTTTTCTAGCTCAACCTTGACTAACAATGCAACTTGTGGATGCATTTTTGGAGCTTTTGCTTGACTAGTTTGGCATCTAGATGAACAACCAAGTGGTGTACCACCAATATGGAATCAATCCCAAGCATATCTAAATACGACCATGCAAATTTGATAGAACCTCTTTAAAAAATGCTAAAAAATGTTTGATATTCATCTGCTGACAAAGAGGTTGCCACATATGTGAGTTGTGGCTCATTTGAGGTGTCCAAGTTGATCTCTTTTGTCTCTTTTATCTGCATAGGAGACCTCTTTGATTGTTTTGTATCCATGAGGGTAAGATGAACATCCTCATCCTCTGACACCTCAAGGAGGTTTTCATAAAATGATACACCCTTTCTTTTTACTTTTGATAGATCTAGAAGTGCCTCAGGGAGGTTTTCACCCAAAGATATTAGATTATTTTCTTGATTTTTACTTTTGTGGTTAAGGAGTTTAGATCTTCCCCAAAGTAGGCATGTTGATCAAGTGCATAAACAAAACCTAATCTATGATCCCCAAGGGGTATACCCTCATGCAAGCCCATAAATTCAATAAATGCCTCATCATTTTGAAATATGTCAAGGTGTGCAGATCCATGTTGGTCCCAATCATTGATTTCAGGGTGGCAAAGTGGAAGGTCAATGGCAAGGATGGTTGTGGAAAAGAGGGAGGAGACATCCAAATTATCGTAGGAGAGTTTAATGACTTCGTTTGTGATATATTCAATAAGCATAGAATCTGAAGTGAAATTATTAGAAGTACTTGGTGATATAGAGGGATTCTTTTTTTTAGAATCATACCCAAGTCCTTGACGTTTGTCATTAGCAAGCAACTCTATAGGTTGGAGTATACCTTTTTATTTTCCCCCAATCCTTTCCCTTGATAATTAACCTTTTGAGCATCTAATGACGGATATGATAGGTCTCTTAAAAATATTTCAAGAGCATAGTGGAGCTCTCAAGTTCTTCTCGATATATCCATTGAATGATATCTTCCTCAATTCATTCTTGTTCTAAAGTACCTGGAGATTGGAAAGTTATGGACCCCAAGCTTTTGGCTGTTGATGATTAAGGTTTCTTCAATTGAGATGGCCTTCCAAAGGCATGTGGAGAGAGGAGCATGGAGCTCACATTGACATCAATGTTTAATCCATATTCCCCACAACCCTTATCAGTGATCTTGACCTTGGAAAAGGTGGATTCGAGGATGGTAGCAGAATTGGATGGTGTGGAGAGTGTGTTGGGATCGACATAATATGAAGACAAACTTATGTTGGAAGGCACAATTTTGATTCCTAGGCAATATCGAGAATGAGGGAAAGTGGCCTTAAGAGCATGATAATACTCAAAATGATGAGGATCGACATGGATAGTTGTTGCAAGATGGTGCGTCCCTTGGTCTTCCTTATCCAGTACAGTGCTTGGGTTTGTGACATAGTCTAACCGCTTCATGTGGATCTTAATTGACACTTGTATCGGGCATTGACAAGTCAACCTTTTGGTGCAATGACAAGGCCAACAATTGGTATTAGATCGAAGGTCACAAGTTTAAACCCCTCGCTTGTGTTGGGGGGGGATTGTTTCAAGATGGTGTGTCCCTTTCTCTTCCTTGTCTAGTACAACGCTTGGATTTTTGACATGGTCTAACCACCTCCTATGGATCTTAACTGACACTTGTATTGGGCATTGACAAGTCAACCTTTTGGTGCAACGGCAAGGCCAACAATGGTAGCCTCAATACTATTGTGTGGGAACTTGAGGCACTAATAGTATGTGAAATGGATGACCTACATGGCATGAATCCATAGGTGATCAAGGAGGAGATTACAAGGGATGTCATGATCAATGACGTGAAATGTGGTGTATTGCAATGCTAGATAAACCTAAATGGAAAGGAAAATAGTTCCAGTTGAATCTCACTCTACATTGTCATATGCCTTAATGGTAATTACCTAATTGTCTAAGTCAGCTTGAGTGAACTTCGCCTATTTTATGAATTTCAATGTACACAAATTAAGGGAAAAACCATTATCTAATAGGACCCTCTTTACTTTGTGCTTGTCAAAAAGGACTTCAATGTGTAAAGGGAAATTATGGGATGGGTCAATTGGAGGTATGTTATTCTAACTAAATCCTAACTAATAAGTGGATGAAAGGTGTCTTACTAATGCTTTAAACTATGTGGGATCAATTCCAGTAGGGACACGGGTATCTTGCAATGCCTTGGAGAGGATCTCTTAGTGGATAGTGAAAGACTTCAAAAGGTTTAAAATAGAGATTTGTGCAAGGTTTTTCTAAGATGATCCAAAATATTATAATGTTGAATTACTAGAGGTGGTTGGGGTGCATTAAATAGTCCTGGGATGGTGATTCGATCTTATCGAGTGGTGACCACACATTGAGGTTCTTTGGATTTTAATCTAATCATGGACACACATGGAGAAAATTGTATGATGCAACCAACCACTTTATCATAATTAGAGGGGACCCTGGTATAATCGACATTATTGGTCTGATTGCTTTGACTATTGTTTTGTGAATTGCTTGAACCAATATTAGCATTGGATATGCTAGGTCCTTGGGAATGCTTCGAAAAATCATTTTGGTATATCTAGAGTTGAGCATTAGATGAGGTAGACTGATTCCCCTCCAAGGTAATGTCACCTCTATCAATGATGTCCTAGACATGATTCTTGAGCTTCGTGCACTTATTGGTAGAGTATCCCTTAATCCTATGATAATCACAATATTCATTTTCTTTAAACCAAGTAGGCTTTCGTTTAGTGTCATTGAAAGTTTGGGTAACTGGATAGGTGACCACATGCGAGGTGCGCTCAATATAACAAGTATCTCTCATGTAATAGAGTTAGTCATCTCTTGAGAGTAATAAGCTTGACTGTGAGACTAAAAGATCGAACCAAGTCATTGTTTCATTTTAGTAGCACTCGGCAGTTGCAAGAAATGAGATTTGATGGCCATTGAGGTGAGAAGAATGAATGTTACAGAATGAATTCCTTTTGTCGTAAAGAAAGAAAGGTTACTAATTTAGCTTAGACTACCTTACAAAACACTACATCAAGGGGTTATCCTAAAGGGGTGAAAGAGAATTTAGTATTTCCTTTATTAGGAGGTCAAGGCATTCCTTGTAGAACAAATATTTCATTTGTAGTAGGCAAGATAGACACAATTTTATTCGCTTGGGAAATATTAGCCACCTGAATATGCTTTGTATTCTTACACCATCATTGATAGCATTCATGTTCTTGTTCCAAAATCAAGATTATCATTAGAGGGTTTATTAGTGTTTTCCTTATAAATTTTGACTAAACCCTTAGCCATGAGATCCTTCTCATTGGTGACACCGTTATCAATGATCTCATCGAATTTGGATGCATAATGGATGCGTAAATGAAAAGCCATTTTTGTGTGTAATTTTTTAACAAATATAGTCACCAATTACTTTTCAAGTAAGGACCATGAGAGATGACTAGCTAAGCTCACCACTTTGTAGATAGCACAAAACTTTCTCCATTGCATTGTTTATTAGTACACAGGTCAAGCATGTTGACCTTATGCTCAAGATTATAGGATAAATGTGATACAAAATTTTCAGACAAGTTTGCAAAGGTGTAGAGGAAACCATGAGGGAGGTGTAAGAACCACTCCAAAACTTGTCCACCCAAGCTTCGATGGAAAAAATGAAGGAGGTAGTTATCATTATAGGCCACCTCTTGACAAGTAATATAGAATTATTTTACATGATCCTAAGGGTCACCCTTCCCTTTATACTTATCAAATTTTGGGATCTTGAATTTTTTGGGAAAGGGGGTGGTTGTAATGGTGCGATCAAAGGGATATAGGCATAGTTCCTTGAATTTGAAAGACTTCTTAGCATTCCCCACTTGCAATTCCTTAAGAGAAACTTACATGTCCTCCCATTCTTAATTAGGTGTTGTGGATGAGGGAGGAGCTACTCGATTGGAACTCGATTGATTGGTGTATGGGTTATATGGAGGTGGAGGATGATGAGGCTGCTTAGGAGGTGGATTATTATATGATGGTGGTTTTTGTTGGGTGTTGATGTATGATGAATGTTGTGATGATTGAGATGAGTAGATTTTTTGTTGTAATTGATTGTGATATGGTGGTTTTTGTGAAGGATGAGAGTATAACAGTTGTTGAAAAGGATTGTGAGGAGTTCGATGAGATGGTTGATATTGATAGTGAGAAGGATATTGAGGTGGATTCCCATTGGATTGCGTGGGGGGTTGTGATGGATTTGATTGATAGTTGTATGATGTATTTGGTGGTTGATGAGGTGGTTGAGAAGGGTATGATTTTGAAGGATATTGGAGTGGGTTGGTGTGAGGTGGTTGATGATTAGCATATTATTGTGGAGGTTGTTGAGATTAAAATGAGGAGTATGGAGGTAGTTGAGGTGGATATGATTGATGCATAGGATCTAGCAAGATGTAAGGAGGTTGAGTATGTTGTGGAGTAGGAGGAGGTTCATGATAGTATGGATCCTATGGTACAAGAGGATCCATGGGAGGTGTCGATGTAGGGTATTGGTGGTTGATGGGATCAATTAATGGATAGTTTTCCTTTACTATTTTATGATTTTATATTTTCATCTATTAAGTTTCAAAGATATTACCAAGACCTTATATATCTTTTATATGCCTCTCAAACACTTTTAAGCAATTTCAAGTATGTGGAAATGGAAATTTGTGTTATGTTGATATATGCCTATATGAATGCATGAATGTCTATTGAATTTATTATGATTCTATGTTTAAATTATGATTATTAATAATGTGTATGACTTATTAATGAGACTAACATCTTGTAACAAGATAGACTATTAACCCACAACAACAGGTTTTCCATCCCACAACATAAGGACTGCAAATGGTTCCAAGGGAAAATTCAAATGGCCAAAGGCGCGATACTTTCAAAAGGAATGAAGGTGATCATTTATTCATCAACCATGAGTAACCAAATCATAGTCTTGCTCACCAAATAGACCACTTGGAGGAGAAGAAGTCTATTCTCAACAAGATTTATTTATGATGTGACTATTCTTAGGAACGCGTCTTTGTCATAGCAGTTAGCCATTAGGCACAAATTTATAAATTGGTTTCTCTACTCCTATTTCATAATTATTGTTTTTTTTGTTTTAGACTAAGTCCTCTTCCTATCTTTGAGGAAGAGTGGATGGATACTTTATGAGTTTTTTTTAATCCTAGAGGAATAAAACTCCTCATAGACCCTATATAGTGGGATATAATGTTGAGGAGTAATTCTAGTTGATAGTAGTTGTTTTAGTTATTAATTGATCAAGTTGATAAGTTAGTTTTTATCTGTTATTAGTTACAATAGTAGATATGTGTTATTGAATAAGAAATATTCAACAAATTCTTATTGGATTACATGTAAGAGTTTAGTGTTTATATTTAATAAAGGGAATTATTTTGATATCATGAATTTTTGAGTAAGTAAGTAGGTTTTTGATAACTTTTGTGCAAGCAACAACTCAAGCAAGGGCTACTCGAGGTACTGCTAATCCACTTTATTTTATGGTATTACATTAATCAATGCATTGTTGAAGATAGTCATTTCCAATTATATGTATGTGTTGCAATTCATGAATGTCATTTTGTACTTTTTAATTGAATTCTATAGCTTCATGTTGGTTTAATCCTCCAGAGGAATTAGCTAGGAATTAGTGTTAACAGTTGAAAATTATAGTTTGTTGGTTGGTTTTCAAGAATTAAGTTGGTCTTCAAGGAAGCCTATGGACTTTTCCATTTCCAATTCTCAACAACTTGAAGGGATTGGCCAACGAATGAGTGAAAGCAGCAATGGTTTCCTCCTGCACTTTGGGTTCTACAAAACCCAAGAGGGTGATCCCACAATGTATTTAAAGACCTTTGCACCTAATGACCAGATACATTGCAAATAATAGACATATTCTCATATAATAGCTCAATAAATGGAATGTATCAAAGAAGTTGGCTACTCCTTAACAACACTCAACACTTAGAGTAGGAGAATGGAAAAACTTAACACAAAATAACAACAATTGTAGTCCATTTAAATGTTTGTTTATAAAATTGATTTGTTGAATTGACCAATAAAATGTATTATGAACACTCACTTAGATCACTTCCTCATCCTAGGTACGGAGTCAAACTCAATATAAACATAATTTGACAACAGATTAATCCATAACACTTTTAAGGTTTGACAACACTGCATTACAAAATTTCAACATTGTATCCTCTACCATAACTTCTTATTAAGATCCTAGTACTCAAATTACATGAACCTATAGCTCCATTCAATCATTTTCATTAATTCTTTGGATTAAAAGCAAGATCAAAAATACACAACCACTAAAAATCAATGGAGACAAATAAGATAATATTTCATCATTTATTCATAATTCATGAAACAAGTACAATAGGAGAGAAATGGATTTGAATTCGAACCATTTTCAATTCATGTGCTAGTACTATTATCAAAAATTACATATGCATATCAATAGACTCAAAACCCAAGACAAAACTCTAAAATTCTCTCTGTATTCCTTTAGAAAATTCTTTATGATCAATTACAAGCAACCCACCCATACTTCTGGCCTTGAATTCCTTCTTGTAGAAACAAAGGAGCAAAACAAGCTTTGGGCCAGAAAGTACACATGTCCCTTTTCTATTGGACCAATACAAAATACATTCCCTCTTCAGTTATATTTGCATTCTCAGATGGAGGGAAATGTTACATGAGACAAAGGCTCTTTTCATTTGTCATTGAAGATCATGTCCCACCTTCCAAAAGGAATCTTTAAGTTGATGTAGCAATATCCACGTGTCCCAAAATTTTATCCACGTACACCAAGCATAAAAGAGAGAAAAGCATAAAGCATAGAAAAGAAGAAGAGACAAAAGACTCTCCATGTCTGCACCCTTGTCACCAAATTCAAATTGGGGAGAAAATAATGTTTTTATCCATACTTTAGCAAAATCCTAATTTGTACATGTTCCAGGTTATGCATTGTATTTCTCCCATTTGTTACTCATCATATTTGCATACTTAAGACCCAAAATTGTACTTCCCAATCCACATCACCACATTTATCATCAATTTTCATTACTGAGAGGATACAACATTTTGCAATACTTCAACATAGGCTTAATCTGTAAATTTTTCAAGCCAAGTGTTGTAATCCTCCTCAGTTGGCCATTGCATATCCAACAACTTATGTACTTTGGTATTATGCTAGTTGTACCTTGCATCAATTAGCACCCTGGCCTCTTTGACAAATGTATCCATCCTCATCTCTATTCCTATCATGTTATCTATGTTAGGATTTAACATAGAATAATCAACAACACTAAGCATCATTTTTGAATGAGGGAAAAAGTCTCCCAACTCCTCCTTCCATTTGGAAAAATCCTTCAATTCACCCTTATCATTCAATATCTTGGGCATACCATGCTCTTCCATTTCTCTGAACATTCTATATTTATTCTGGAGTTGCATTCCTAGCTTTCCATGAAAAGTTGTGATTTCATTCACTAAATTAGTTGCCTTCAATAAATCAGGAATGTTGGTGGGAGCTTTAGGGTCTTCCTACATCTGAGGCGTCATTTCTTTCAATGTTCCCACCCTAGAACTCCACTTATTCCACTTAGTTTGGAATGCTTTTTGAACCTATAAATATTTTATATTGACCTCATGGATGTTCTTATAAACATCCCATACAGTGTTAACTTTATTCACCAACTTTGTCACTATATGTTTCAATACATCATCAAAGATATCATTAGCCACTTTGACTATCTCTTCCTTGGCTTTCTTTGTGTTTTATTTATATGCTTGCAATTCATGCCTCAAACTCTGAATTCTCAATGACAAAGTTTCTCTATCCTATGCTAACAAATCTAAAGTAGAAATTGTCGGAGAGGGAAAACCCCTAGATGTAT
Organism: Sequoia sempervirens; assembly: GCA_007258455.2. Taxonomy (NCBI): domain Eukaryota; kingdom Viridiplantae; phylum Streptophyta; class Pinopsida; order Cupressales; family Cupressaceae; genus Sequoia; species Sequoia sempervirens. The sequence goes on from VDFB02030528.1 coordinate 20,363, forward strand.
TGGCAACAGTGGCAAGTACCTTGTTGTGTTCATCCATCAATTTATTGTATTTATCCATCAACTTTTTATAATTAGCCTTTGTGATATGGGTTGTGTCTATGCTCAACATGGCAACTTGCATGGTTAATTGTGCATTTGTAGTAGCAATCATTTCGATAGCCCTCTTGAAAATCACAACTCCAATTTCTTTCTCCATAGATTTTATCACTTCAGGCTTCTTATTATTTGGTGCCATGGACCAAATAGGCATGAGGAAAATTGAATCTTGAAACAACTCTCCTAACATAAAAACCATAGGGAAGAATGTAGAGATACCTTTTAAAATTACAATTATAGTCCAATTAAGATGCACATGAAAGAGATAAAAGAAACAGAGTATTTAGACACACACATATGGACACCAAATATTTGTGGGAAAACCCTTACGGGAGAAAAACCCACCACACCAGAGAAATCACTTTGTATTACGATGTGGGAGATTACATTACAAATGCTCGGACTTATCTTCGATTTCATATTTCCAAGCGGCTTTCACAATGATCAAACTTATGCAGGGAACCTTCAAGTTACAATCTTTTACGAGAATGAAATCGCTCTAATTATACAACCACCACGACAATCTGTCAATCCTTGAGAATCATCTAACTAGACATCATCTGCAATCTTTGAGTATAACCCTGTCACCCTTGTCTGTCGAGCTTCCTCTCAGAACTACCACAACGAACTATCTTCCAACAGTTCCCATTCAGCTTCTCTGATTGGTCCACGAGACACCACATAGGAAAGTCAAACGGTCAAAAGGAAATCAAGCTATGTTGGCATATCGGTGAGACACTGACCATGTCTCATCAATGCCAACATAGTCAGCATTCAATATCGCCAAGAGTCCTTACAATCAACAAGAGGTTATATCGAGTTCACCCGTTGCATCGACTTCAGTTTTCCTTTCAGCAAGACTATCACTCTTCGGTGAGACCACATATCAATATCCTAAGTCACACCGAAGAGTCATTCTATCGGTAGGACATACCACTCTTGAAAGGACCTCACGCCGAGCCTTCAAGTTAATTTGAGTACATCCACCAGTTAGCGAGACTCATTGCTTTCGCCAAAACTTCATACTGAGGTCCTAAGTCATACTGAAACATTAGCATTTCCATCGGCACCCATCTCTTGCTAAGATATTCAACTGTCGCCAAGAGGTTTCATTAAGATCTTTATGTTATATCGAGCACCCGAGCGGTCGGCCAGGGCACCCCCACCACTCGGCGAGAGTTCTTCTTGAAAATCTCCAGAAGTTACCCCCAAGACCATGGATTAGCCAAAGAGTTATACCAAAGACCCTGCATCATCGGTAGACTCTCCATCGATCACCAATACTTCGTTAGCGAGTCTTTGGAGTCACCAGCGAAGACCCCAAGTGTATCCCCGTCGATGAGACCTTCCATTGTCATTTGGGACTTCTTCGAGTGTTCAAGTCACCGAAGCCCGATTAAGCTATGGAGTCTCCTGGCCCAATATGAATGGCTTATTAGGCGAGGGAGATCTCCATCGTTAAACACAACATGTCACACCCGAAGACTCAATGTGCTTAACCGTTGACCACAAGACTTAAGTCACAATGACTTGTACAAACATAAGGCTACAAATTTGCTTTCGTCGGCGGACATGGGAATATGTCACCTTGACTTGGCTCCAATAGAGGTTTTAACTTTGTGGGATTAGGGAACACATATTTCCAACAATAGCAAGTGTGTGTAACTTAGGACTAAAGCCTGAACCAAACACCTTATTGTCAAAAATATCCTCAGAAATGGAGGCATTTTGATCTTTTTTTATTACATCCAATGCAATGGCAAATTATAGTTCCCATCTAGGTAATAGTAGAATTCCACTTCCTTTGACAAGAGCTCTTGCATCTTGTGGTGACATGGCAGAAATTTCTTGCATTATTTTGTCCTCTTCCTCCTTCTCAGCTTCATCTTGCAAAGAAGGGTCATCCTTTTCTTTTTCCTCTTCTATTCTTTTTTTTATATCAAATCCTTTCACATGGATAACAAAATCTCTAAACTCCCTTGTTTGAACGAAAGCATAATCATGCATGAAATCATTACAAGCCTTTATTCTGACATTGTAATCCTCAGCTTCATTATACTCCCATTTTATATTTTTGCTAGGGGGAAAATCAATATTCAAAGGATGTATTACATAGATTCCTTAGGTGCATATCCTTCACCTCCTTGCTTTGTTTCTGAATAATTCACCAATGGGGTGATGCAAGTTGTCTACATGTCTCCTTAGCTTGCACTGCATTGCCTTGAGAAAAATATTGAGCCTATTGGCTCCTTATTTGTGCATCATGGTTTTGTTTGGCCACCTTGGCCCTTATTTCAGCTTTTTTTACCTTTTCAAAGAAATTTTTATACTTAAAATGTCCAAGCATCAATTTTTCTTGCACAAATTTGTCCTCTACCTCAGAGTAAGGACTGACATAGAAAGGATTTTATTTTAACATATTTTCTTCAATTGCACAAATCTTTCTCCATGTACTTTTTCTTTCTGCAACTTCCTCATCAGAAGACAGATTTCTGATCACATCCTCTTGATAGAGGAAATGGTGTTGTCTCCTTGACAATCCCCTGGCTCTTCTCTCTGCAGTAATAACCCCCTTAGGGTCACAAAACCTTATAATATCTTGTTTCATTCTATAATTGTTTAAAATGGATCCAAACCTTTCAATTCTCTCCTTTGAATTGCAAGTGAAATAAGAAAAACCACAGTTAGGGTTTACCAGGGATGCCTTCCTTAATTTCCTAAAGTGTTCTTTATCAATGGCATCAAGTTGCCACATTATCTCCATGAAGGCTTGTCTATCAAAAATATATGTAGGCAGCTTGTGAGGGGGCACTAGGGACCCATATATCCTGATTGTAGTATAATTGGAATGGAGGTACCAATCCCCCCAATTTAATCTTTGTGCAGTGCCCTCCTCATACTCCAAAGGCCTCAATATTTCTTTCACACCTTTTCAAAATTTTGTAAGAGGGCTTTAAACCCAACTACTCCAGCACGAAAAACTTGAAAATTTTGTAAAATGAAGTGTAATCAGATTCAAGATAGTGCACATCCCAGACGTGGGTCCACATTTGCGCAGGCAACTCATTGTCCATGTTATCCCTTTCTCTCAATTTCATGAAATTCCTAAACACCTTTTTTCCTTTCAATAACAAGATGTGCATTAGCAAAGAATAGTGCATGCATGACAATGGAGGGGTTGCATCTTTCAACTTTATCAAATCCTCATGCAAGTGCTCAAAAATATAAGAACCACAATCAAAAACCCTATTTTGATACTTATTTTGGATATCAATTTCTAAAACCATTAAAGCAACATCAATTTTATGTCAAATTTCTTATGCAAAACTTGGCACAAAGCATAATCTATATTTTTGAAAGTCCTAAAAATCATCACAATCAAATGGTTCTAACTCTAGGGAACTGAAAGGTACACCATTCTTCTTTAGGTCACGTCTCTTGTGCCTTGGCATAACATTATTTATATATCCAAACCTATTTTTCTCATATTCATTATACAATGCATAGAACTTAATGGATTCAGAAGCAGATGGATTCAAGTTAAAGACTTCCACTATTTGACTTCTTGAAATTTCCAACATAGGAAGAAAGTTTGGAAATCTTTTGATTGTTCTGTCAGTGGGATCATAGCACCTATCCAATTCAAGCATCAGGTACACCTCCACAAACACATTAGGGCACACCAATTTTCCAATGTCGCAATTCCATAAATGATATGTAGGGTGACTAGCAAACCTCCACTTGAAATCATATATAAACATATCCCAACCACTCTGCGGTTGCACCACATCACCAACCCCAACAGCTAAATCCTAAAAGTGAGTTGTCAATGCACCTTCACTAGTCTTTGTCTTTCTAACTGACTTAACCTCTTCAGTCGGGTCTTTAGGGGCTTCCTCCATGAAGTGAGGGTAATATTTTTTAGCAGTTCTCTTCTTTGCAAGTTTTTTAGGTGTTTTAGGTTTAGGCTTTCCATCTTGAGGTTTAGGTCTTTTGACCCTTTTCTAGGTAGTTTTCCTCTTTGGTTTGGTGGAGGATTCACTAGGCTCACTCATTTTTATAGTGCAATAAAACTAGGTTTCCAAGATCACTATGGATTACAATTTTATCCTTTGAATTCACAGGTTTCATACTCAATTTTAAACAAACTTCACTCCTTTACCCCAAACCCTACGTATAACAATTGTGATTCCCTTGCTAACAGATAATAACCTTAAATTGCAAACCCTAACTTCTTACTCAATTTCCTCAATCACCCAGCGTTGTAAATTCACTCACATAGTTATAGAATTCAACTTACCTAGGCAAACTAGCAGTTTGTTCCTCAAAAAAAAATTGTCTAGAGCTTCCCCTTCTTCTTTTCTTCACTTTGACTAGTTCTTCAACTCTCAATGATTACAATTATGGATGAAAATGACCAACAACCCTCTTTATGACTTAAAGCTAGAGCGTCTTCTCCATTAATGTTTGATAGATAATTCACGCGAGTGAATTGACAAGTAGTCATTCAAGTTTAAATTCCATTCATTGATCTTCTTTGATTTAAAACATGATCTATGGTTCTCCTCAACCATTGCTTTATGCTTTCCCAAGTGTTCTTTAAAACGATGATGATACCCTAAGGAACTGCCATGTAGCCACCCACATGTTCATTAACCCTTTAGAACTCCATCGCTCATCACAATAATGCTTTGAAGTTAAGTCCATACTTCAACGATGAGTGATAACACCTCTGATGGAAGGAATATCCCTAATTATATTCTCCATTGCTTATCATTGAAGTGTTTCAAAGATACACTTTCACTTTAGCTAAGAGAGAATCTCAGCAATACAAAGATATAGCCTTAGTCCATCACTTATCTTCATAGTTGATTTGGAGATGAGAATACCTTTGGTGGCGAGCAAAACAAGCAATGGCACCAAATGCAGACACATGGAAAGATCACATCCCACCACTCCTTACCTTCATATCAATCATTGCATTAATTGAGATGAACAATAAAACTTTTCTACGATGGTGCGATACAAAAGAGAAACCAAGCCCATCACGCTTAGCTGAAGTGGAACCAAAGAACAAAAGATCTTAAGTGATAAGTGATATAAAAGGAAACAAGCATATCACTCATCATGGTAATGATACATAAAGACCAAACACCTTATGTGATGCATGATACAAGATAAATTCAAAGGCTCATCACTCATCGCAATAATGAACCTGTTACTCCATAGGTTGTAGTACTTCTGTGATGAGCGATACAAACAATTTTAAGTGGTAGGATTTAAGCATGTGCACAAATATTCTTTTAAAAGAGGGACCACCTAGGGGGATGTAGGATAAGGCCTTAAGAAACATAAAATCATTTTTTTGCAAAGGATGTAAAGGCCAAATAATTCAAATCTTTCAACTTCATTAAAATTAAACCCTTGAACAAAAGTAATGAGGGAAATATTGTGCAACGGGTAAACGAAGGATTCTAACCACAAGGGGTCAGTCACTTCATGAACACAAAAGACTTAATTTGTTTTAATATGACTAGAGACAGACAATAGCATGTCAACATGGGATTAGATCAAAAGACAAGGGCTTAGAAAAAGAGAGAATATAATAAGTAAAACCCTAAACCCTACTCATATCATACCAAGAGGCCACCAAGAAAAGGAATTTTAGACTAGTGGAACACAAACATTTGAAGGTTCCACCAGTGGCTCCAACTGGGGACACATGCCTCTCATAGGCATGGAAATATTTTAGAATCTTAGGTTGAAGCAGACCAATCATAGAGGACCAAAACCAAGAATTACTCAGACAGGGTGGTAAGACCAAACCCAACCAAAGAAAACACACCTATGTACAGAGATATACAAAACTTGCAATATACATGGAATAAAGCATATTTGAAGAGAAATATGGCTTCAAGAATTTTCCATGTACTAGAAATTTGAGAAGTTCACCTGTTAGATCTTGTAGAAAATATGAATCTTCACCATGAGTGTTTTTTATCAGATAGGGGCCCAACCACAATGCATCAAACTTTCCATTATTTCCCTTATCCTCAAATCTTGTGTTCCACATCAACACCATGTCTCCTACCTAAAATTTCCTTGGAGATGCTCTCCTGTCATACTGGTTCTTCACCTGCAATTGCAACTTGAATTTTTTCTTCTAAGCATCTCTTCTTATTTCATCCACTTCCATTAATGCATCAATCTTATGTTGCATCTCATCAAATGTGTCTTAATCATATTCTTGGATAAACTTATACATTTTCATAAGGTTGTTTTGAGCTAACCTGACAGCAATACCATAAACCAAATCAAAAGGGGCATAACCTATAGCCTTCTTGATAGTCACTCTATCTTCCCACAAAGCCAAACTTTAACTTGGAATCCCAAGCTCTCTTGTTCTTCTCAAGGATCCTTTTGATAATCTTCATCAAGCTTTTGTTGCTAGATTATTCCTAGCCATTACCTTGAGGGTGATATGGTGAAGAGTAAGACATCTAAATTCTATGCTTCAAGAAAAAATCTATAAATTCCTCAAGTTTGAAGCACATTGAATTTCCTAAAACAATTCTTTTAGGTACTCCAAACCTGTTCAATATATTATACATCAAGAAATCTAGACTACTTTGCTTGTCACTCTTTTTGTTAGAATGGCTTCCACCCATTTTGTAAAGTATTCTATGGCCAGAAGAATTCATGAATGGACTCCACTAGATTTATTAGATATCTCTCCAATGAATTCAATACCCCATTATTGAAACGATGCCTAGACTGTAATTGGTCTAAGGGGCAGATTACCTAAGAATTTCAACTTCCCAAAAAACCCTTCACATGCATCACATGCTCTTACCAGTTTGTGTGCATCTTTAAAAATTGTAGGCCACTATAATCCAACTCTTAAGACTTTGTGAGTAGTGGTTTTATCCATGTAATGTCCACCACATACTCCACTATGCATCTCATTTAGAAATTCAAAAGCCTTGGCTTTATCAACACATTTTAACATAACACCTTCCAGATTTCTCCACCATAGTTTTCCCTTTATAATCACATACTTGATGGCATGTAACTTGAGAGTCCTCTTCTCATTATTAGTTAATCCATTAGGGCATTGCATTTTTTGCAAGTAGTATATGACATTCTTATACCAATCACAACCTTCCATATCACAAATTTATGATCTATCAAAGTCATCCTCAAGATTTATTTGATTGGCATCTAAGTTTTCCTCAGCCATTAGATTATCCAATCCCTGGCCTCTCACCAATTTGGTTATTTGGATGTCAATGTTAAATTCTTGTATTTTGTTTATCCATCTACATATTCTACCTATGACTTCTTGTTGGGTAAAGATGTCTTTTACAGTTGCACTTGGAACATAAGCAATGACTATTGCTCCTACAAGATAATTCATAAAGTTCTTTACAGCCTTAACAAGTGCATATGCTTGTTTCTCCATTAAAGCATATTTCAATTTTGCAGCTTGGAGAGACGTACTAAAGAAAGCAATAGGTTGTTCAAAGCCTTCTTGATTTTTTTGTAGTAGGATTGCAGCAATAGTGTGAAATGATGCAAATGAGAAGATCTACAGTGGCCTAGAAAAATCAAGAGTCCTCAAGATTGGGGCCTCCTTGATTGCCTACTTAATTGCTTGGAAAGCCTTACTTGGATCTTCATTCTATTCCACCTTTTCACCCTTCAACATCTTGGATATAGGGTGAGTAATCTCTACAAAATTAATCTAACCAAAGAAAGACTTAATACCCTTCGCATTCTTTGGTTGGGGAATCTTGTCAATGGCGACTACTCTCTCAAGGTCAATTCTCACTCCTTTGGACACAATATGTCCCAACAATTTTCCTTCAGTAACCCCAAAGGCACATTTATTTGGGTTGAGTGATATTCCATACTCTAGGGCTATAATGAAAATCTTCTCCAAGTGCATGCAGTGATCTTCCTCTTTCTTGGAGTAAGCAATTAGATCATCCTGGTAGATTTCCAAAAACAAGTTAATGAAATTAGAAAAGGCTACATCCATAGCCCTTTGAAAGGTAGCACCTACATTGGTCAAGCCAAATGGAATTCTGACATATACATAGGTGCCCCATGGATTTATTAATGCAATCTTATACTAATAAAACTCCTTCACTTTAACCTAG